>JASDQU010097074.1:11518-21584 GCA_032191745.1 Picea mariana | reverse complement strand
ACAACAATAAGTAATGAGTAAATGGTGATTGCTAACTAAGGAGTTTTGTGAAGGGGAAGCTTGAAAAAGAGCACCACACTCATTCACCCCCCCTCTAAGTGTGGTCACTGTGTCCAACAGACCATCCTATATTGATAGAGTATAATTATGTGTTCCCAGAAGAGGTACTAGGTCTACCTTCAAGAATAGACATTGATTTCTCAATAGAAATTGTACATGGAGTAGTGCCAATGTCTAGAGCACCTTATAGGATGAGTGCTCTAGAGCTAGTTGAGCTCAAATTTCAACTAAAGGAGATGTTGGATAAAGGTTATATTCGACCTAGTGTGTCTCCTTGGGGAGCACCAACCTTTCTTATGAAAAATAAGGATGGCACTCTTAGGTTGTACATAAACTACAAAAAACTCAACAAAATGACAATTAAGAATAAGTATCCCTTGTCGAGGACTAATGAGTTATTTGACCAGTTAAGGGGTGATACAATCTTATCCAACATTGATTTGAGGTCTGGATACCATAAAGTTCATATTAAGGATGAAGATATCCACAAAACAACCTTTAGGATGAGGTATAGGAACTATGAATTTTTGGTGGTGCCATTTGGGCTTACCAATGCACCAACCACCTTCATGTGTTTGATGAATAGTGTGCTCAACAAGTTTTTGGACATATTTGTGTTAGTTTTCATTGATGATATCCTAATATATTCTAAGGGTAGGGAACGACATGAAGAGCACCTCAAATTAGTGCTTCAAGTGCTGAGAGAGTAAAAGCTCTATGCAAAGTTTAGTAAGTGTGTTATTTTCCAAAAACAATTCCATTACTTAGGCCATATCATCACTGAGGAAGGGTGGCAATTGATCCTGAAAAGATCAAATCCATTATGTATTGGCCTACACCAAAATTTGTAACTGATATCAAATCCTTTATGCGCTTAGTGGGGTACTATAGACGGTTCATAAAGGGGTTTCCCAAGATTGGTTATCCAATAACCTCCCTTCAAAAAAAAAAAGAGTTAAATTTGTTTGGACAATTGAGTGTGAAGAGAGGTTTCAACAATTGAAGCATTTATTGACCAATGCACCTATGCTGAAGATTGCAAACCAAAACAAGGATTTCCTTGTGTGCACATATGCATGCAAAGAAGGACTTGGAGGAGTCCTCATGCAAGAAGGGCATGTAATCTGTTATGAATCTAGTAATTGAATAAGCATGAAATGCATTATAAGACCCATGACTTAAAATTAGCTGCCATAGTGCACAAATTAAAAATGTGGAGACATTATCTCCTAAGAAGAAAATTTGTGCTGATGACAGACCATAGTGGATTGAAGAATTTGTTTGACCAACCCAAACAAAATGCTAGACAAGCTAGATGGATGGCTCTCCTTAGTGAATTTGATTTTGAAATAAAACACATCAAAGGAAAAGAAAATAAAGTGGTTGATGCCCTCAATAGAAGCATCAAATTGATTAAATTAGCAGTTGTAAGAACCTATGAATCATACATCAAGGAAAGATTCAAAAGTGCACAAGAAACAAATGAGTTTTTCAAAACTGTAAGGACATATCTAGAACAAGAACCCACAAGGCTGAAATATGATGCTTAACAACTTTTGAATGATGTCTTGTTAACCTACAAAGGTTGGTTGTATATCCAAAATTGTGATGACATGAAGAGGTTCATCATGGATGAACTACATAAAAGACCATATACTGGTCATCCTAGTTACCCAAAAATGATAACAACCACCAAGAAGTTGTTTTACTAGCCAAGAATGAAAAAGGGCATAACAGAGTATTTAGCTAAATGTTTGGAATGCCAATAGGTTAAGGTGGAGCACAAGCACCCAACAAGGTTGTTGTATCCCCTACCTATTCCAGAGTGGAAATGGGAAACCATCTCCATGGATTTTATCACAAGATTGCCTAAATAAGTCAAACAAAATGATGCCATTATGGTAGTTATGGACAAGTTGAGAAAGGATGCTCACTTTATTCTGTTAAAGTACACTTGCAAGGTAGTAGATATTGCCAATATTTTTATGAAATAAATATTTATGCTACATGGGATGCCTAGGGAGATCATATCAGATAGAGATGCAAAATTCACCTCAGAATTTTGGAAATTCCTGTTAATTGGTTTTGGAACTAGATTGTTATTTAGTACCTATGACCGTCAAATTGATGGACAAACATAGAGGGTAAACCGATTATTGGAAGACATGTTTAAGATGCATGTGATGCATCAACCCATGAAATGGGAAGAATAATTACCCTTGGTAGAGTTTGCTTACTACAATGACTATTAGAAGTCATTGAAAATGAGTCCTTTTGAGGCTCTCTATGGTAGACAATGCCATGTAACTATAAATTGGGACAGCCCTGTGGACATAATTACGCTTGGGCCAGACATGCTAAAGGATATGGAGAAACAAGTAGCTTGAATAAAACAAAATCTAAAAGTGGCCCATGATAGATAGAAAGACTATGCAGACTGAAATAGGGCTCCTAAAGAGTTTAAATTAGGGGATCATGTGTATCTCTGAGTTAGGCCCAAAATAAGTTCCTTGATGATGGGAACATGTGCCAAGATGGCACCTTGATTTTGTGGACCTTTTGAAATTCTAGGCAGAGTGGGACTTATAGCATATAGATTAGCTTTACCTCCCATACTGAAAGAACATAATGTTTTCCATGTTTCATTACTAAATAAATATACCTACTCATATATTTGAATGGTCTGTGATTCAAGTGGAACCAGAGGGAGAATTCCTCCCAGAGCCATGTTGTATACTGGATAGGAAAGAGATCCTCCTCAAGAATAGAACCATTGCATAGGTCAAGGTGTAGTGGAAACATTTTGGTCCCAATGAAGCTACATGGGAACTGGAGGATGCCATGAAACACACATACCTTTTTTTGTTCACTGTTTTATATAGAGTTTTTGCAGCATATAGAACACCAAGGGAGGTGTTCCTTTAAGGGGGAGGGGATTGTAAGACCAATTTTTCCCCCAGTATGTATATATAATTATTATCATGACCAAAACTATAGATAGAACTATTATGTGATTATTAAAAGACAATGGACCTTTGATAAATTATGTAATGTAAATATTTGGTTATTAATGCAACAAGAAGATGTTGAACTACTTCTGAATGGATGGCCTTCATAGGTTATGATGTCATGAGAGGAATGGTGCAAGAGGGAAGATATTATTGGTTGAAATGACCCTGCCATGCAGTACCCTATTAAATTAAAACAATGCAAACCCTGAACTGTCCTCAGCCTGGAAATTTGATTATCGGTCAAGCTGGTAGTTGGGTAGTCTCCTTAGAGATTCAATGAAGGGATGGGTAGAGTAACCATCAAGAATATTCTGACATGACCCATGAGGTATTGAGGAAGAATGCACGAAAAGAAAGGATAGAGGACAACAAGGGGGAAAAATGGGGGGCAAGAGACCAACAGAGACACAAGAGTTTTGGGGAAAAACCTAAGCATTCGAAAGGAGAGAAAGAGAACTCTCTTGTTTGAGGAAAAGAGAAGTGCAGAAGTAATATATGCTCCTTGAAAACTTGTTGAAAAACAATATATCCTCTCATGGAATCACACCCTGGCTCGGGGGTGGCTAGTTGTAGTGGTGGTCGGTGAAACTTTGCCGATGGTTGGGTGGAGAGCGATATATCCTGCAGTAGTTTCCAACATCTTCTAAATTTTACATAAGTAACTTAGTTATCTCTGTGTATTGTTTGGAAAATATATATGGTTGAATGGTCAAAATGGTGATTATGGATATGAATACCTGACTTGTGATATTTATTGTGTATTTCTAGAGATGGCCTTGTGTTTGTATGGAATATATCTACATGGAGAGTCTTGTGTCCTTGGTTACAACTATCTCTATCTTTGGAAAAATAGTTGCAAGCGTTCGACCATGACTACCTTTTGTGACAAATATATATATTTGGATTGTCGTTTTTAGATGTATCATCTACAAAATATGAAAGGTTGGCATGGTTGAGTTGTTGTCAACAATGTCGATGACAATATTGGCTACGGGAAGAGAAATAACAACCATTGATTGGCATAAGAGCATGGCAAGGTGACAACCATTGATCTATCGTAGGTCCCACACAATCAATGTAAGAATTGGTTAGGATGGGAAACAACCTCCCTGCTAGTTGGGATCGTTGACACAGTCAGAGTTGTAGGATGCTTGGCTTGAGGAACTTTGGATCAGGAGAAATCTCGATATGGGATTGTTATAAAAAATTTTAGTGTTGGGATGTTTGAGGCTTTGTGGGAGTAAAATCTGACGATGCCAAAGACTTTGAAGATTGAACACTCGTCATTGATCTGTCACAAGGGCTAGAATAATTCTTAGCCATTGATCTATCAGAAGGACCTAGCAGGTCTCCTTGGTGAGTGGCGGTAAAGGGAATGACGTCACCCCAACCAATGTGTTTGGGACACATGTCAACATCTAGAATATCAAAACAGATACCCCATGATGATGTGTAGAACCACCTCAACCCATGTGTCACAATGTGGGTGGTGCCACATGTCAAGTAAATATTGTGCCATGTGTCAAGGAGTTTTGGCCCTTTTGAGGCATATTTTCTTGGGAACATGTGTGCCATGTGTTGTGCTAGGTGGAAAGTACATGTGGAAACATATGTCAGGTGGAAGGTACATGTGTCAAGTACCCAAGATGAGGTCATAAGAGACTCGGGTGGGAGGAACTACAAGTGATTGTGAGTCGTTAATATCCATCAAAGGTGGATATGGATAAATTAGGATCGTTGGTCTCCTTGTGGCAAGAAAAATCAGAGATTGAGAGTTGGATTAGCCTGGAGGCCTAAAGTAGAGGTACTCCAATGGTAGGACTCTAGGAGCCAATAAGGACCATGGATCGATATCCAGTTGGGAAGCAATCTCCACCATCGAATGATGCAGGAAACACATAGGAAAATATAAAAAGGAAGAATGATGTCATGATGATGCAGAGTACCAGCATGTCTAGAGGGAGGCCATGTGGCTGCTTGTAATTTCTTTAAAAAAAATATACAACCTTGGACCTTGTCGACATTAAACTCCGAGGATAGGTGGCATGATCTTACTCTTCAGAGATAATGGGTATGGGAAGATCCTGACTATCCATCAGAGCTGGCTTGTTTGCATTCTTGAGTAACTGTGGGGTAGGTGAGCTCTGACGGAGTGAATCCTAAAGAGGATCTAGGCCATCAGTTGGCATAATGGCTAGATGTGATCTCAGTTGTTGATACTTGAGGGTCCCACAAGGATCCATGAAAGAAACAAGGAGTGGGTCGGATGTTAACCATCATGCAAGTGGAGAAATTAGAATGGATTTGAACCATTGATTTGGAGGAACAAATAGATCAAGGATTCAGTGAGCCAGGTGTTGTAGGAAAATATCCCTGTGAACAAGTAGATCTCCTCTTGAGAACTAGACTCTTAACTCTAAGACAGAAGATGCTTATCATGGGCACTGACTTCCTTTTAGATCTATATAAACTAATGTGTGAGGAGGAAGGAGAGAAGAAGTACCTTTTTACTGGTGTTTGTCCCTGCACAGTCCGAGTTGAGATCCAATCTTGCACTCTTCGATAATCCCTATAGAAAAATAAAGATACAACCAGCTTCCTACTCTATCGAGATTAGTTCAAAACAGATCTATCTACTAGTGACAAATTCATGTGAGATCAAACAAAAATTAGAAAGAAACAGGCCAAACATATTATATTAATGAGAACAAAGTGTTACTTACAGCCATGGATGGAATGCAACAGCTTCACCAATCTCTCCTCATCCAAATCCTTGCTTAAACCATTCACACGCCAAATGATGATGTCCCAAATGACATATTCCTCATGAGATCATAAGTTAGATGCTTCACAATACTTTCCATCTCTCTTCCTCCATGGAAACCCCTCATTATATAGAATTTGGAGGATTAACCACCATGGAGAGGATCTCTCATCAGATCCACTAAGCAAGGGATCTCTAAGAGATTTAGGGAGAAAATATCTCTTAAAGATTTTGAGGAGGAAATATCTCTCAAGGATTTTAAGGAGAAAATATTTCAACCATCCATGAGATCCCCCACCTTCCCTAAAAAATAGGAAACCAAATGTGAGGTGGATTCTCACACTTAATTACTTTCTTTTTCATGAATATTAATAATAATTCATGTGCACTTGATTCTCACACTTAATCAATTCATTTTCCATGAATATTAATAATAATTCACGTGTATTTGGTATTTTGGCCTTCATGTAATATATCCCTCCTCCACATTGACTAGGGATTGTGACATAGGTTATTCCATGGTGTCAAGGTGTATGAGACACTTATATGACACTTTACGACACTTAGGGCGAAGTACCTAGGTGTACAAATTTCATGTGTAACAGAATGCCCCCTAAAGTGTGAGGTCAGAAGAGAGAATGATGGATGAAACACTTTACAAATCTTTACAGCAAGGGCATGGACTCGAAGAACCTGGTAGAAGCTTCATAAAAACATCCAACAAATATTATGACATGTTTCAAACGCAAGGAAAGCATACGTATGCTTGAGTGATGGAGACTTTCAAGGTATGGCCGCCATTAATACACTGCGGATCCATAATTATATTGACAAAGAGGTATAGCCACTAAAAATACACTGTGGATCTATACTCCCATGACCTAAACTGATCGTAGCCATGAAGAATACACAGTGGATCTACGAGATGACAAGACATAGCCACGACCAATACAAAGTGGATCTATGTGATAGTATATGTGTCATTGTTCAAGAGAAACTCTGTCGCAACCTGGGAAAAGTACATATCAGAGTGATCACTCAACTCGGGGTCTTCTTACCGATCTCGATGTAGTATGAATCTAACCATGCAAATAGATGTCTTGATGTCGAACATGGCAGAAACCACTTGATTACCGGTCAATGATGTAAACTGTTAACAAGCACGAGGGAAATCACCATTGATGTCAATGATTCCCAAGGTACCCTAGTACATGCCAACGAATCTGAATAGATGAGCTGAAGTCGAACATTTGTGGAATCATCCGATCAGAGGTCAATGATGTAAACCCACTGTTGGATGCGAGGAGACCTGCCATTGAGGCATGTAGGTCCCAAGGTACTAACTGGTTTCCAAGTCTAGTTCCCAGATAATGTGTTGAATTCGACATGAATAGAATTGTTGCAGGAGGGCCTTGATGTATCCCCCATCAACGACACGAAATTGACACAGAGATGTAAATTGGTAGATCAAATGAACATGGACTGACATGGGTATTGAAACAATATATTTGTGATGGCTGACTCTCGAGGCAGATACTTCCCTTGAACACTGAGGCACAACAGCAGAAACATGACATGGACCAAAACACGATGATGCAGTGGATACTGTGACTTTTGTTAGGTGACCCAAAGGAGTAAGAAAAAATTAGAGGATTGGTTCAATGTAGAGGTTCAATGGATTAAGATGTGCACAGAGACAAAGTGCCATGTTCAATGGTGACTCTAAGAGTTACTGGTAATGTTCTCAAAAATTGCTTGGCTTGCTTCCTTCAATTTTTTCCCCCATCCAGATAGACGAGTACATCTTTTTAATTTAACGAGCTCGAGGAGGGTAACACATGCTGATATAACTCACCTTCGGTAAGTTCCTCTTCCTTTGTTTAACGAACTGGAAGAAGTAAGGGTTTGGTCCCATATGGACCCTTCAGTGTATAATTGTTTAATGAGTCCAGAGAAGGTAAACTCAGTAGTTTTTCATTTTTAGAGAGTCTGAAAATGACTTGAAGAAGACTCCAATGTTGTCATTTTTCGTAATGTCAGTCTTGCAAAGCCAAAAAAGAGATAAATTATCACTCGAAAGACGTCCTTTCAAACCTTTTAACGGGTGGGAAAGGAAGCAATATCACTCAACAATCTTTTCATGTTTAGAGAGTTTGAAAAGAGATTAAATGAGACTCCAGGGGGTTCCTTTTTCTTTTATCCATATAGGTTCGAAAAAGAGATAAAATTTTACCTGGATGCATTCTCATGTATTTACGAGCATGAGAAAGAACAAAGACTAAGCTCGATACTCTGCCCCCAGCTTGAAAGCTAGTGGATTGACTCCAGAATGATCAACAAAGGTTGGAGACATGCCCCCCAAGCTTCAATTCATTCACCGACTTTGAGGTTGTCACCAATTTCTCTACTAGATGAGAAAAAGGAGAAGGGTGGATGAAAAGAAGGTTCAAGAGAGGTGACTGTTTCATTTTTTAACGAGATTGACACGGAAAAAAAACTATGCTCAGGGTTCTGGGTTAGATCCATAGATTGTTGTTTCATTTTTTAACAAGCTTGCTATGGAGAGGAAAACTATGCTCAAGGCCTCTGTTTCATTTTTTTAATGAGCTTGCTATAGAGAAGAAAAACTATGCTCATGACTCCATCTTGATCATGGCTTCCAAGAGGATAATGCTCTGAAAGGACACCATGTCAAGGGACAAAACTTGGTCATGGCTTCCAAGAGATCTTCGCTCGATGAAAGATAATCACTCTGGAAGGAATAAATGTCGAGGGTCCTGGCAGGGGTAAGGAGATCAGGCTCCAATATCCCTACCGAAGAGATCACCATGTCCACTACCAGATCCAAATCATCAGAAGTTGAAATCATGGGAGATGAGGGAAAATCAACATCAGGAGGGGAGATAGAGTGTACATCTTCCCAAATTTCTTCACGAGTGGGAAGAAAAAAGGATCGGTGACGGTGATTATCCCGAGGTAACTTGTCAATGTGAAGCATTTCTGGAATAGATTCATCAGAAGGAAAAATTGGGGAAATGTAGTCTATCACAGATGACAAAGAACTTAATTGTGGTGGCATCGAGCGATTGTCAGGTGCCAATAGATGTTGGTCAGTCAAAGAGGGAGAAGTGGATTGGATAGAAACATATGATGTTTCGACTGTACTAAGTGGTACAATGTCACTTAGTGCAGTGAATTCCAATGGACTAGGTACAATCCAAGGGTCAGATGATTCCAAAGATTGATAAGCTGTGGTTGAAATCATATTGACAGTGGCAATATGATGTGTAGTCGGTGGAAGTGGTGTAGGGAAGGTACCCATGAGGCTATAATATTTAAGCAAGCCAACACCAATGCTTTCATACGTGATCTTGTGGTCTCCCAAGAAAGGAATATTGTTGGTAGCAGAAGTGCGAGCATCGGCTGTACAGAAATCCAAGTAATCAACGGTGACAATTTTTCCCTGATGAGGAAATTGTACACATCAAAAAACTAACGAGGCAACGACAGTCATAGCATAAAACCAACTTCTTCCAAGTAAAAAATTGTAATTGAGGGGAGCATCGACCACATCAACATCAACAGTAACAGTTTTTCCACCCAATTGGATGGGCAGGAACTGTAAAGGCCCATGGGGATGAAAACCTCACCCATCGAAGGCACATAACATTGTTGGGGATTTATTGAGTGTAGGTGATTTTAAACCTTTCCAACATGATAAAGACATGACACAAGTTGAGGCTCCCTCATCCAGAATAGTTCGGTGGATTTGTTGATTGTGAACAACAACATTAACTTGGAAAGCAAGTTGGTGGGAAATCCGAGACACATAATTATCCAGGTTAAACATGATATGGTTGGACGACTCAAGATCAACAATGCCAATAGTGGCCAAGAGCGTTCTACGTTGATTGGGAAAGTGTTGTAGAACTTCTAACATAGACATAGCACACGGTGCTTGAACCAAATCTTCAACAATGTTGTAGTTCTGGGCGGCACATGAACTAGGATTAAAGGTAGCTTTATGTATAGTGCTCTTAGGAGGGCATAAGATAGATTCTAACATGGGTTTCTCAATCTAAAGCGATCTAGATGGAGGAGTAACCGATGGAAGACTAATAGAGGATGGTGATGGATCCGATAAAGTACCGGTACCATTAGTGTCATTTCCTTTTTTAGGGTTACCTGGTGTGTCGTATGTCTTAGAGAGAGTGTTCAAATTAATCCCATT
>JASDQU010097073.1:0-17900 GCA_032191745.1 Picea mariana | reverse complement strand
CTAAGAAAGTAAATTTCAACACTATCCTATCTTTGTAGCATGTGGGCATGTATGGGCCCATTACAATCTTAAGATGTGTTTGAAAAACAAACTAAGAGGAGTCCCGAGGGGCTTGTTGTCCTCTCTTAAAGGTTTTAGTCTTTTTAAAGGAGATGAAATTGTCCTACAATCTTTTTCTGATTCTCAAGGTCACTTGGAAGCGCGAGAGAAGAGCATACTAAGCGATTGTTATCCAACTTCTGGTCCCAATGCAAGTTTGGTGTGATTACAAATGATTCCAACTTATATCTTTAGTCAAAACAAGCCATCCATGTGGCAAAATGAAAGCAAAAGAGGAAATAATGATTTAAAACCCCCTAAGTGCCTATGTGTTTTGATGAATCCCTTTATATGAAGAGGGAACTAAGTGTGGTGCAGATTACAATATGCATGAAACCACTTTTAAGAAGGCTAGGGGCCTTCCCCAAATCACAAAAAACCTTACAATGTGTATTTTTCTGCATAGGTGCGCGGGTCTCAGAGTAGACAGAGGTGCACTGAGTGCCTGTGCGCAGACCGAAACAGGATTTTGGGCGCAGGTGCGTAGAACAACACTGTGATTTTGGCACACGTGCGCATGATGCGCGGCTGTGGGCCAACAAACCCACGCACAACTGACACACGGCCGTGAATAAAATTATGGATGGAATTCTCTCAATTCAACTTTGAATTGGATATTTTGCAGGTTGGCTTGGACTGGTTAAGGTACCTGCAGGTTAAATAAACCAAAAGAAGAGCTATAAAAACCTAAATGGGGTAGGAAATTGATACCTTTCCCCAGTGGAGTTGTCAATCTGTTGCACCTCTTTTGTCACCTAAATGAGCAAAACAGAGGTGCTTACAAGCTTAGTTGGGTTAGCTAAGCAAGACAACTATAAAGGAAATGGTTAGAGAAAGAAATATAAAAGAATAAACTAAGAAATAAAAGAACAACTAAACTATTGAGCATAAGGACATAAGAACAAAAAAACCAATAAGACTCACGTCACCAATGGCAAGGATTATATTAGTGAAAGAAAACACCAAGAAGAAAGAGGACTATGGGTCCCTTCTTCCTCCAAGGGAGGGATCTTGGACCCCCACAACTAAGCTCTTCTTACAACTTTGAATCAAATGGTGAAAGAATCCCAAGCTAATCCACTCAAGAGGTGAGATGGATTTCCCAATGTAATGGTGCTAGTATACTCTTGATGAGAATAGATAATTCCTCAAGAGAATAGTAGCAGCATAACTTTTCTAATGAATTCCTTGAAAATGAAGTGCACCCATGGCCTTGTTTTATAGCACCTCTTTGAGGTATTGTGCAACCAGCTTGTAGTGTGAAAAGAGGCTATTTAGGGCATTTTTAGGTCTTTGACCAGCCATCCAGTCGGATTCAGCCAAGATTTGGGTGTCAAATCAACTTGGAAGATGAACCAGAAGTGGGTGGGAGGCTGACCAATCTCATAAATGCATCGTTCTCAGATGTGCGTGGATTTTAGCGACCATAGTCGTGCATCGTGTGCATGTGCGTTTTTCCTGCGTTTCTGGATAGCGCATGTGCGCGCGCACCCTGTGTAGTCATAGCGCACTTTAATTTTATCACTAGTTGTATAGTTTTGGACCTTTTGGAAATGCTTTTGTGGTAATTTTGGTCCATGGGTGACCTCATAACTGTTTGACGATGTTGGATTTCTATAACCATTTGTGGATGAAATTTCAATGATAACAGGGAGTACCAACCGAGTCGTTGATTTCCTCAGTCGACCTCCAGTCACGACACTCACCACAGTGATAGACTCTTGTGACCACAAGACCTCTAGATGGACCCACCTCTATGAGATAGATCCTGACTTTGCCAACACCTACCAGATGTCGGGAGAAAACACAACTATCACTAATTTCCACTAGCATTCCATCAAGCGAGCAAGTGAAGCTAATTTGGGAATCCCACTACATTCGAGTGGCAGGAAACTTTGGCATGGAAAAGATAGTGGAAGTGTTTCAGTGCCATTTCTGCTGGCCAAAACTTCGACAGGATGTCAACAAGTATATACGGTCATGCACTGCCTACACTATTTCCAAACTGACCACTAAGAAACAAGGCTTGTACACTCATCTTCCTACTCCTGACGGGACCTAGGAATCCATCTCAATGGAATACATGTCGGTCCTTTTGTCCACCAAGTGGGGAAATTATTGTGTCTTTTTGGTTTTTGATCACTTTTCCAAAATTACTATTCTAGCCGCCTGCAAGAAGAGCATCATAGCGGAGGCCACTTCCAAGATATTCTTTGAATGAGTGTGGGTACACTTTGGGATCCCACAAACCATTATATCATATAGGTACAATCGATTTCTCAACACATTCTGGTCAAGCCTCTGGTCACTGCTGGACACCAAGCTCACCAAGTCCACTTCCTTTCACCCCAGATGGATGGTCAAACCAAGATCATCAATTGGATGATCATGCACATCTTTCGTATGTACAATTCCAAGCACCCACACACTTGGGATGAGAGTCTTCCCTATGTTCAACACAAGGATGACTCTCAACCGGCCACAACCCCTTTCAGGTGTGGTTGGCATTTTAGCCATTGGGTCCCATGGATGTTTCAATACCCCTTGCAACCATCCAGGAAGACTTGTCACATGATACAACTAAAGGTGACAAAGCCACCCGGTTCATTGAGTGAAAACAACACATCTGCCAATAGTTTCAAGATATTTTATAGAAGTCCAATGCCAAGTACAAGAAACACCATGATCAACACCAGGTGCCACATCAGTTTCAGGTGGGAGACAAATTTTGGTTGTACTTGTAGAAGAATGCCTTATAGGGCCTCATCAAAAGATTTATCCACTCTATTATGGACCTTACACCATCACCAAGGTTGTGGGTGATGATTCTTTTGAGCTCAACCTTCCCCCCTTCCTTGGCTTGCACCTAGTGTTCTATGTGGACCTCCTTTAGTCTTATTTTCCACCATTATTGGACACCTTAGAGATAGAAGAACAATTGACACCAATAGAGCTCCACCCTAACTACATGGAACATACATTCACTAATTATATCATGGACACACATGTCAAGGGCACTCACTAGTAGAGGATCCATCTTTATCAGGTTGCCAAAGCAGAGCAGCTCCTGCACCAAGGCAAGTGGCTCACCCAGGGCCAAATTAAAAAACAATTCCCTCATCTGATGGGGGAACTCAACGCAATGGAGAACATTTCTTCATAAGGGGGGAGGATTTATCTAGGAGGATCTCCCTAGCCACCCACCTTGTCTAATTGGCTCAAATTGTTTTTTTGGCAACTTACTATTTTAGCAGTTTTTTGGGTCCCAGACTTCAGGGGCCATTTTGAGGGCCTAAACATCGTTTTTCATGATAGAGCACCTCAATTAATAATAAAGGCTCTAATTTATCCCCCAAAATGAATCTCCTCTTCGATACCTTTCCAATGAGCTATCGTGCGCCCTAAAAGGAGATTGTATGCAAAATTTACAACCTCGGGAAGTTGATGTACTAACTTGCCCCAATGGGGCCCACATGAATTTTGGTGCTTCATCTCCTAGGGTTAGATGATGTCTATGGTCTTGGAATTTATTTTGATTGTAAAATTTCCTTTAGAGCCTCATTGTACTCATCTTCTTGCGATAGAGGATAGGCGTCCCATCTCTTCTTAGAGACAAGCTGCCACCATTCTAGCAAGCTTGTTTCAGTCTTCATTTTACTGTTTGCAACATATTTCTTATTTAATAGAAGTTAAGTTTGACTGTATATCTATTATTATTCACTGTGTTTCTGTGTTATTATTATTAAATATGTGGTTTCATTTCGTTATGCTCATAAATCCGGATAATGAGTCTTCCTGATCATCCAATTTTCCCTTCGATCTGTTCTTTGAGTTAGAGCCTCCATCATAAATGAATGGTCTGAGATTCCTTTCTAGAGCGTCCATGAAGAGGTTAATATTATGGCTGATGTCAGCAACTTGCACTTCCAACTGCTCAAATATCTCTTATGCTAGATCTTAAGGGTTGTTATGAACATATGCATTTTCCATGGCTAGTTTTTTTTATACTTCTCTTTATGAATAGATAAAATGCGAAAAATAGAGCAACAATAACATACAATCACACCATCCACAAATAAGCACAAGATATGACCTGGTAAACCCAATATGGGAGAAAACCCAACTATAAGATGAGGTTGCTCTACTCTCTTTTCTCTAGTATAGATGAAAGTACAAAGAAAGAGGCACTCTTCGTGGAGTTTCCTTTGAATTTTGGCCTATATGGCTGTTACAAAATCTTTGCTCTGTTATTCTCACAAAATACCACTCTTCTATGTTTTTCTCAGCTATGGAACAAGATACAATGCCAAAAGAATGGAACACCTTCTCCTCCTAGTTTCTTGGTATTTAACATAGTCTGATAGTCATCTAGGGGTAGGTTTTTTACTTCCTCAACCCTCAATTGTGATAGGGTTTTGGACCTTCTATAATATTCTTGAAATTACATATGTGGCTAGCCCCATATGCATGAGTAACTGGGCCTAACATGGCATCCTCTCGTACCATGGTGGTCAACAAAGTAGGTCAACTTTCGAGAGGCATAACTTTTTCATATGAACTCCGATTAATGAATGATTTGCACCATTGGAAAGTTCTCGAAGTGTAGAAACATTTTGAGGGTGTGTGCATAATTTCTTGACTCTAGAAACCCCAAAAATATTGTTTAATTTCTCAAAATGGCCTCAGAAGGCTCCATACCCCAATTTTCCAAACTGGGACTTACCACTAAAATGACCTTGCAAGCTTATTCCTACAATTTTTTCCACTCTAAAAGCATAGAAATAGATTACAATAATATAATGATCCAATACAGATCCGTATGTCACCCTGTATTGAAATGAATGAGCAGATTTATTGATTTTAGTAAACCTTAGAAGGTATAGAATGTGAACCTGCTCACAAGCTATTAAAGACCTAGGCTTAACTCTAGGTGTATCTTCAATGAATGGGGCAAGGTTCAACGATAGTGTGAATGGAATGCCAATATGAACATCTTTAATGTTGTATACCGTAAGGGAGAAATCACTCTTAATCCCTCAATCCACAAGCATAGATCGAGGGAAAAATTAAGTCAATGGAAATTTTAGGTTGTGAATTAATGCCAAAGGTAAATTGCTTCTCACCAAACACATTGAATTCATGGCCTCTAGAAGGAAAAATGAGACCTGCATTGGTATGCTTTGGTGATAAATCCGGACAGAAGGAAAACTAAATCGATTAAGAGATTTGTTGGTTTACATGGTGACTTACTGCCACAACTAGTCACTAAGGATCAAGGAGACTTTACCTAGTGAATTCTACAATGAAATTGGTGTTTCCAAGATAAAGGTAGTCGACACACATTCAAGATACTTAAACATTTTTTTCTCTATGCAAAATCCACTATCCATGAAATAGTGCGATTTTGATTTCAGGTTCAATGATAACATTTTCAATAGGAAGAGATGGATGATTTATAAATTCACCAAAGGGAAATTATTAATGGTTCGACTTAAAAAACATATAGAGGAAGCTATACATTAAGGCTCCATACTCAATGATGGGGTTGGGTCATGATGATTTGGTTGCGGGGTTTAAAAAAAAAACTCTTCCCTCCTCAAACTATGGGTGTTTGAGGGGTCATATGATCATATATCAAACATTTATAACCAAAAAATTTCATAGCAAAAATTTTTCAAGTGCATAAAACTCAATGAACACATGTTAACCATGAAATTGAAACACTAACTCATAGATTTCCACATTCAATGATATTTTTTTATTATGCTCACGAGGAAATTATAGAGGGGTGAGATATACACAGACTATATGTATTGTTACTCACTGTCAATACACAAATTGCACATTGCATGGATTAGAAGCACCTTCACTCAGTGTGCATAAGCTTCTTGACTCCTTCGTCCATTGAACTTCGAGCAGGTTGTCTTCTTCAATATTCCATTTATGCTATTGTTCTCCCTTAATTATCTTTGCATTTCCCTCTTCACTATATACCTCATTTTTTTAATAGGTTTCCTTTGGAAGGCCAACCATCACAATTGTTCGTTTCCACTTCCATTTTTCCCAAAAAGGCCAAAAATGAAACAAAACAAAGATATGTTTATTGAAAAATTTACAATATGGTTTGATAAAGATCCAATTCAGATCATAGTTATTGTGGATCACCCTCTAGCCTAAGTTTCTCTATGTGGCTTTCCCACCAGGTTATTGCATGGCCCTCTAGTTTCAATTGGGAAAATGAAATTTTATATTCTTCATCTATGTTATGGACACTAAAATACACTTCTAACTATTACAACCAATGATTCAACATAAAAAAATCAATCTCACCTTGATAGGGTTTCATTTCCACTTTTTCTTCCATTTTAAAGAAAGGTCATGAAGGAGTGATGGCACTAAAACTTGGTTTCTTTTTCTCTGACTCTTTTCTCAACTCCTTTTTTGGGTCTTCACTATGTTTTCGTTTCTCATCAGATCCATATTTTGAGTTACATCCAACAAGCTCCACGAAATATCTAAACTTGTTCGCTAGTGATGCCATGAGAAAGGTCATGCTTCGAGAGATATCAACAACTTACTCTTCTAGCCCCAAAAATCTCTCTTACACTATGTCCTAAGGATTTTTATGAATATAATCATTCACCATGTCTAGGGTTCTATGAATTTATTCTTGAGCCAATTCTTGGATCTTGCAACTTTCCACAAATACCCAAAAGAAACCTACTATGTTACCAATATAAAATGTAAACTACTATGGATATTCCATTGGAACAACTCATCACAAAAAATCGTGTATGATTTGGAATGGGTAATTATATAATTTTTCATCTATCTTGTTACTTTTTGGGTGGAAAATTTGGATAAATTGGCTTGTAGGGCCCATTTTAGTGGTAGGTCCCAGTTTGGAAATTGGGGTTGAGGACTTTCTAGACACATTTTGAGGCATCAAGAGGCATTTTTTGGGGTCAAAAATTTTCAAGCATAGCTCCTACCACCTTGACACCATTATACACATCGAGACATTTCCAATGGTGCCAAAATTGCCTCAATCAAAACTCGTATATGGAAGTTATGCCTCCTATAATTTGACCTACATTTCTACCACCATGGTATGAGTGGATGCCACATTATCCCCCATTACTCACACATGTGGGGCTAGCCACATGTGGAATTTCAAGAATATTTTAAAATTTCCAAACCTTATCACTAATTAAGGGTTGAGGATGTAAAAATCCTAACCCTAGACAACTATCGAGCTATGTTAAATACCAGACTATTAGGAAGAGAAGGGGTTCCATTATTTTGTATTTTACTTGTTCCATAGTTGAGCAGAGAATCCAAGGAGTGGGATTTGAGAGCATAATAGAGGTAGGAAGAAGATTATGTAGTAGCCATTTAGGTCACAAAGTCATAGGAAACTCCATAGTGAGTGCCCCTTTCTTTGTATTTTCATTTTCATAACCGAAGAAAAGAGAGAAGAGCATAGCCCTCACCTTCTAGCTGGGTTTTTCTCCCTTACCAAGTTTCCTAGGATATATCTTGTTTCATTTGTGTTGATGGTAAGTATATTTTCCCGTTCTTTTATTTTTATATTCAATTATTTTCATAAATATGAGCAATAAGCTAGTAATAATTAATCATATAAGGAAATAAATTGCATAATCTAATATTTCACAATATTATAAGATCTATTGTGACACACTGTTCCAATGGAATATCCATGGAAATTTACAAATCATTGTAATATTATGAAATTTTAGATTATGCAATTTATTTCCTTAGATCCTAGATTAATTATTATTAGCTTATTACTCTTTTTTTTTTTAAATAACTGAAATACAAAAACGAAAGAACAAAGCTAATGAGCACACCATCCACGCAATGAACATAATATGTATCCTAGGAAACACAAAATGGGAGAAAACACCAGCTAGACCGTGAGGCCTATGCTTTGTTATCTTTTCTTCAATTATGATATGCAAATACAAAGGGGTACTCACTATGGAGTTTCTTATGACACTGTCCCCAAATCGCTACTACATAATCTACTTCCTCCTCTATTATGCTCTCAAATCCCACTCCTATATGCTTTTATCAACTATGGAACATGTACAATGCTAAAGAATGGAATCCCATCTCTTCCTAGCAACCCAATATTTAACATATCTTGATAGTCATCTAGGACACTCAAGAATATTAATCTCTAGTACCTAGGCAATTAGGTAGTCTAGATAAGGGCATGGTTGGGATTATTTAGTTAACACCTTGAGAAATTGGTCCAAGTACTACCGTTGGAACCCAGACGTATGTTAGAGAGCTATATCACATGGCACTCCCTTTCCCCTGGTGATCCAGAATGGATCATTATATAATTTTCCATCTATCTTGGTACTTTATGGGTGGAAAAAATGGAGCAGCTAGATTACAGGGCCCATTTTAGTGGCAGGTCCCAGTTTAGAAATTTGGGGTCCAAAACCTTCTCAAGCCATTTTGAGGCATCAAATGGCACATTTTGGGGTCAAAACTTTAAGATCATATATCCTAGCCCCTTTACATTGTTCTATACACTGAGACCTTTCCAACAGTGTGAAAATTTCCTCAATCAAAGATCATATGTGGAAGTTATGCCTCCCACAAGTTGACCTACCTTGTTGGCCACCATGGTATGAGTGCATGCCATGTTATCCCCACATTAATCACACATGTAGGGCTAACCATCTGTGGAATTTCAAGAAGATTCTAAAAGGTCCAAAACCTTATCACCAATTGAGGGTTGAGGATGCAAAAACCCTAATTATTCTCAGTGCCACTATAGAAACAATATGGTTGATTGAATTTTCTAAAGTTGGTTTGAGGTGACCTAGGGGAATTTCGATATACCCTAGGGTACATCAAAGTGAAATTGCATATACATGTGTTATCTGATGTGGTACTACTTGAAGAGGTACCAATAGGGGTTACAAGGGTGTCCAACAAGGTGAAACTTCTTGTATTTCATGCATGTATGATCCCCCTACCACATATCGCTATGTTATTTATAGACGTTGGAACACATCTCTAGCTTGGAAAAAATTGCTCTAAAATATTGGCTCATGAAAGTGCTCTGACACCACTTATGGCGTTCTTTATAAGTAAATAGAAAGATGAAGAGAATAAATAATGGATTTTACTCAAATTTATTACAGAAATGACAGATTACAATCAAAATAGCCAAATAAATAACTAGAATACCACAAAATGTTAAACTTTTATTGATGAAAGCAATGTTCACTTGCCTCTTTGAAGGGGAAACCTCCAATTGAGCAGAGATTAGATTACAATAAAAATCATAAGACACCACATTGCATTTCTTCTACTTCTTTATATAGTTATATCTACCTCCTCGGAACATTCTAGAGAAGGAACTTTCTAGTAGACATAACCTTCTCATAATCCTTCTTACAATTATTGTTTTCACACTACTACATGGGTATTATTTACTATAGATGACCTCCATACATATCGGCATATCTATCTACTTAGGGGGTTAGTGTAGGACCCTAAGAAGAAGAGGCCATTCAATATTAGTAGTTCATGAGATTCTCCTACTCATAAGAGGTTCTTTCCATAAGTTGTAATAGGCCCCAAAGAATTATCCAACAACTAGTGAAGTCCCACTCACTCTAGATCTATCTCTCAAACAAAAAGCACATCCTTAGAGTGGTCATGGAGAGGAATCTAGAGAGATTTGGCATGGGAATTAAATTCACTTAGAAGGATGGCCTTCCCAACTACTAAATATTGAATGATGTTGGCATACAACTCTAGGTAGGGATCCCTAACTAAATCACTATGAACGACAAATTGAGATGAGGCAGGGGGAAGTAGTAGACTACAATGTAGATGTCTCTTGGAGAGGGGCTAAGTCACTAATATGAATCCATATGAACCTAGCCAACTCATTCGAGGTGACCATAGAAACCTTGCCCTGAAAAATATATTTGGTTAGACATGTTATCCCACTTGCACCTCTAACATGACACCGCTTAAACATCTAGTCTCCTACTTGCAACCGAAAACCCATGATAACCTACTATCATGGGAGTGTCTAGACAAGGTTTTCACGAGTCTTATTGACAAAGAAGATATTTAATGAATCTGTGTATTATAAATCATAATCGAGAATAGCCAAAACCCTCCTTTCTCATTCCAACATCCCACTAAAATACACAAGCCTTGCCGCCTCTCCCAATAAGCCTATCATTTGGAAAACCTAAACCAAGGTTCCCACTCTTCAAAGACAAGATCACCTGAAGTAATTCATATATTAAATTTATAAGTTTAGACAATCGATATTAATGGATATTATAGGTTAGCAAGCTTACCTAAAGAACTATTGAACTTAAAATTTAAGTGTGGTTCCCTTCAACCTTACACGGGACACTAAACAGAATTTAGTTGGTAAAACCTTTCATACGTGATCTCATTATTGTAAATATGTGTAAAATAATGTCTAAGTGAATTAAAGCTTGAAGCTTATGAGTAACATTATTTAATTATTTATATATAAATAAAAGCAAATCCACATGTATTTTTTTTTGGGTAGTTGATGTGTATACAATGAATATGATTAAGAAACTATGAACACGATATTGAAAAACAGAAAAAGGAACGGAAATTATCTTGGGATTATATCAGGATTATTATTTAGAGGCTATTGCCATATCTTAGCAAATGACGCTTTCACAGGGCACACTTAGGTCTAGGGGTATGGAGAATTGAGGCTTAGTGATGTCTTACAAATAGCTTTCCATTGTTTTGGGATTTTATGTTTTCATTTAATTGTTTTGTGATTTTATATATTCAATCGTTTTGGGATTTAGTAATTTAATTATAGATTCGGGTCGTAGAGGGTTTAGTCGAGTTAATCATTCATTGAATTTATGGTTGGTTGGGTTTTAATGATTATGATAAGGGAATGACTCTCACATATATGTGAGCAGGATGTGAGCATGCTCACATATATGTGAGACTCCGTTATTTAATTTAATAAGTTTTTGATTGAATATATTGTCTAATTATTGTTCTTTAATTTAATAAGTTTTTGATTGAATATATTGTTTAATTATTGTTGGATAGATTTTCTCACCATTATTGTTATAATTATAATGTTGTTATAATTATAATGGTTAGATAGATTTTTTCTCCATTATTGTTATAATTGTTAAATAGATATTTCTTTATTATTGTTATAATTGTTAGATAGATTTTTTCTATATAATTGTTATTGTTATTGTTGGTATATTATAACTTATTATGGATGATGAAGTATAATGTAAAAGATTTTTTTTATGAAATTGTTTAATTTTCTGTTATTTATATAAATTTAGATAAAAATATAATTTTTTGTTATTTAAATTATATTTTTAAATGTATAAATATATTTAGTTTTATTTTGAAAAGAAAAAGTTTTTAAAATATAGGATTGATATAAATTTAGATAAAAATGTAATTTTCTGTTATTTAAATTATATTTCTAAATACATAAATGTATTCAACTTTATCTTAAAAAGAAAAAAATCTTAAAACATAGGATTATACAAATTTAGCCATATTGTCTATATTGTCTAATTATTGTTGGATATATTTTCTCTCCATTATTGTTATAATTATAATGGTTAGATAGATTTTCTCTTCATTATTGTTATAATTGTTAGATAGATGTTTTCTTTATTAATTATAATGGTTAGATAGATTTTCTCTTCATTATTGTTATAATTGTTAGATAGATGTTTTCTTTATTATTGTATTGTTATAATTGTTAGATAGATTTTTTCTTTATAATTGTTATTGTTGATATATTATAACTTATTATGGATGGTAAAGTATAATGTAAAAGAATTTTTTATGAAATTGTTTAATTTTTTATTATTTATATAAATTTAGATAAAATGTAATGTTTTGTTATTTAAATTATATTTTTAAATATATAAATGTATTTAGCATTTTGAAAAGAAAAAAATCCTAAAATATAAGATTGATATAAATTTAGATAAACATGTAAATTTTTGTTATTTGAATTATATTTCTAAATACATAAATGTATTCAACCTTATATTGAAAAGAGAAAATTCCTAAAATATAGGATTATACAAACTTAGCCAACCACTTTTATTAGAATTTAAACAAAATTAAAAAAAAATATCCAAAGAAAACAAAAAGCTAAAAACTAAGCCATTCCTTTCTTTTTTACAAAGAAAAGCATAACAACATTATTAACAACCGATTAAACTAACACATTGCACTCCCAAATATATAGAGAAACTGAAGTCCGAGGGTGGTTAACTCCATAGATTTAGAGAATGTTTCCCACATAATTATTTCATTGTGCTCACTGTCATTCGACATCGAAGCGATAATAGAACAATGGCGGTAGTGCGATTTCACTCGCTTTTCATGAACGTAACGCCATTTTAATACACGGCAGGATAAAAGTATTCGGTGAAAAAATAGCCTAGCAGCTTTGTTTAATCACGAAACATGTATATTATGAGGATTTAAAAACATGGAAAAACTGAGAGGAAAATTGCGATGATGGCTGGCAAATGATTTCACAACAAACTGATCATGCTGAGAAATGTTTACAGGCGACGTGACGGCCATGGATTTAACAATTCTAGGCGCTAGGAATCTTCTTATAGCATCCACACCTCACATATGATGAGTATTGGAATCACAAGTATATGGGAATGGAGAGTGCAATTCGCACTGTGAGATTGCAGGACTTGGGCAAAGGTTCCACAGCATAATATCTGACCCCAGATCTAGGCCGGAATACTCCAATTCGCACCCATATTGTGGGTACAAATAATGAGCAGGATCGGCAGTCCCCGTGGGATTCGAATTAGCGCGTGAAGAAACTTGTAAAACTCTGGCTGCATCGTCTTCTATTGGAATTCCCGAAGGAAATCGGTAAAGTATGGAGGGCAGGGCATCCACTAATTCGCTTCCTACCATCTCCTTTTGAATTGGCTCGTTTCCAGTGACAAGAGCCGACAGAGTATTGCCGCCTCGTTGGGCGATATAATCCGTCTCGGTGTCCTCTAAATCTGAGTTACCAGTAATAACTGATCCGTTTCTATAGACTTCCTGAGGCGTGGAAGACGAGAGCGTAGGGATCTCAAGCTCAACACCGGCACTGGCACTGCAATGCTTATTTTCATATATTACGCTGGCGTTGCCTGCTGTTACCTGTTGCAAGTGAGGCTCCAGTGGCGCGGTTGGTGTTTGTTTATTCTTGAACTCTTGTTGTAATGACAATGGAAGATTACAATATTGAGAGCCATTGCTGTTGTCTGCTGTATATTGAAGCTTCTTTTTCAGATGACACCTCCAATAGTTCTTTATCTCATTGTCCGTTCGACCGGGCATTCTTTCCGCTATCAACGACCATCTATAACACAATACACAATTACATTCCATACTTGTTTAAACCAATAGACGATTGAGTTTCATCTGCTATGATCAGCTCATCCAGCCCTATGAATAGATTAAAAAAATTCATATAAATAGTTACTATACCTGTTACCCCAGCGGGCATGTAGATCGATTATCACTTGTTCTTCTTCCGGAGTTATATTTCCGCGCTTAAGGTCTGGACGGAGATAGTTGACCCATCTCAGTCTGCAACTTTTACCGCATCTCTGAAGCCCTGAATGATCAAATATCAACCCACGAAAATTATAAGTTCTCTCTATATAAGGATAGAACCACTTGTCTCAGTATACAAAAGCTTACAATTATAGCTAATTAGAAGACTGATCACACCAGAGTCAAGGTTTTGAACTTTAAATAAATGTTTATGAAGAAAAACTTGGTTTACAGTTCAATCTTATTGCCTATCATATCCATATGAATTCAATACTAAATGAACACACATATTATAGGAATATGTAAGGATATCGAAGCAAAGATAAAGGAATAGTAAGGATCCGTGACATATTTGTCAAGAAGACAAAAAATGGATAACTTTGCAGCCAGATATCCAGATTAATTTCTGCCAATGCCACTGACAATTAAATTATCTATTCAGAGACATATCTTAGATTGGTGTACGGAAAAAGGCAACTACAAACTGTAACTTGAATTGACGAGGATATCTAGATAATTGTGGAACGAGCGTACCTGCTGCCTTGGCTAAAGCACTCCATCGGCCTTCACCATGGAGTCTGATATGTCGTAAAAGACGAAGATCTTCCTCAAACGTCCACGGGCCTTTCTTTAACTTTCCTTTCTCAGCAGAGAGCGCCCACCTTGGATTCATTTTTTTTTCTTTCAAAAGACGCTTGTTTTGATGCAGGCCAGAACACAGATATCACAAAGCCCAATTAGCCCTACAGCTTCTAACGTACGCTCCAGTTAATATATCCCGCCAACTCTATTCTTCCATTGGAAGTGAAACACAAGGCTCAAGGCAAATAAGCAATGTGTTAAAAATGCGGCCGACAAGATGGATTCCAAATAACCTCTGTCTTGTGAGAATATCAGTAATTACCCCTCTCCCCGGCAATAACTGTATGACAACAGTGGACATGAGTGAAACTGAAGGCCATTCTTAAAATATCGCTCTACAGTCGCATGAAACACGCAACGCATCATAAGGTTCTCTTGACACTCAGCATGCAGAAGCAGCTAAAACTCCAGAAAAGAACACATACTTTACTTTATTATTGTTTTATGTGAAGATCTTTGCAGAGACAAGGTATGTATATATAGGAAGTAGAGCACACAAACGGTACAAGCAATTTCCATTCTTAGCACAACGGATAGCTCATCATATTCCTTGGGCGTTTACGTGTACTCGTGATGAAAACGAAATAGAATGAATGAAAGAACAATAATTCGCTGTTTGCGTGAGTGGTGGAGAGTTGTATCGGATGTAACTTTTTAGACGCCGGTGGTGAAAATTGCAATGGCCGGCTTAATAATTCGGGATGGGGCCGGGTTCTCATGATTGCGCCTCAAAGTATATTCATGAGAGGTAGTCGAAGAGATTGATCAGCTGGCGAATTAGGGAAGCATTCATTCATTGTTGAGATAAAATTGATGTCAAAAGGAGAGATAAAATTGATGTCAAAAGGAGAGGATGGGAGTGAAGAACGGAAAGTCGGTAATTGGAGATCCATTCATCCAGCCTGTTTTATGGCATTCTACTGGCGTGGGCGTGGGACCTCATTCATTGCCATTGAAGACGATCGGAGTGGTCTGCACATTGTGCGCACGCGTCTACTTCTCGCCGTCATAAAAGCAAGTTAAGTGATTCGTGGCATTTCGTTATGGTTCCCCGGAATATCCGTCTTTTTTCATTCCATTCCATGATATGTAGTCATGTTCATTTTGCCATGAAATTCCTCCTGAACTTCCCCTTTCATTTGATTTTCGTAGAGAGAGGAACGTGTGTAGAATTTGATAATGGCTGTTACATCACATAATCTACATTCATCTCCTCTATGGAAACTATCCATCATCCTTCCTTTTCTGTGTTGCTTTTAAAAACTATTGTGATGTGGGATCAAGCATATATCCACTGAAACTTAAACTCACCTGATGCGTCTGGATAAGATTATGTCAAATCCTACCCACTCACTCGAAGATGCGTCTAAAAGAAAAAGAAATTAGATGAGTATGGATTTAGGATTGTTACTTCCTGTAAGGAGCAGCTCTTATTTCCACGTTCCATTTGACTGTAACTTTAATGAGATTGTGGCTTCATTATAAAATCGAATCCATGATGAATGGCCAAATTATGTGAATGTTGTACCGAAAAGGAAAGGTTCAATTATGATTGGCTTCATCTCCCGTGCTCCACACTTGCAGAAACCATCTTTGCAAGTCATACATTCCGTGTGATCCAAAGTCGTAGCCCTAAAAGAAATGACAGAAGCACATTCGCCGTACTACCAACCACATCACAGCACATGCAAATGAGTTTCGTTCATTTCTATTCTTTTATATGGCTGTCATCTTCAACTCACTGTAGTTATGCCCTCTTAAAGTCAAAAGTCAAACTTAAGATATTGTGAGCATGATAATGATATTATTACGATGGAATTTACTTTGTGACATACATATCAATCATTAGAATATTATTTGACATTTTTGTAACCTTTATTGTCTATCGGTTATGATAGTATAATAATATTTGTGGATGTCTCCTATTAATGCTAATTAATATAATATTTATATGGTTTTTACCCTTCTTTAATATTACTATATATATATATATATGAGATTTTAAATATATATGAATTGTCTTTACCCTTTTATATATATATATATATTTTTTTTTTTTTAAATAAAAAAGTGGAATCTGCTATATTAGATAGACAAAAAACTTTTACAGAGTATATAAAAGAGTAGGTCTGATGTCACCCAAAATGCTGCCGATTATCGGAAACCAGCATAGGTGGAGGGTAAGTAGCAGTAGCATGATAAAACATAAAAACAGAGTAGCATCTGTCTTGCTCGGAGGAAACCAAGACAGATGTCTATAGTCTAAATGCACATAGAACAGTAACATAATAAAAACTAGAAACCAAGATGGCATAAAAAACCTAGGTGCCTGGTGACCTGTCATCCTCGCCAGTCTGCCGCATGGACCCAGCCAGGATGGCGAATGCTTGCGCACAGAGGGGGCATTTCCTCTTAGCTGGAGCATTGGAAAATGCATCGAGGAGCATGTCCATGCGCTGGCCCATGAGGAGGGCTTGGTGCTCCAGGTCAGACAAGTGGCCACGAAGGTCGAACATTAGAGCCAGGTGCTCTTCCCGGATGAGTGAGCCATGCATGCTGCCACCTACGTCCACCGCCACTCCAGAACCCGCGTCGAACACCCTCTGCTCCACATCAACCTCTACACCCTTCGTGCCTGCCTCATTCCCCTGTGTGTCATGGCAGCTGCAATTTTCGTCACCGGGCCAGGGGATTTCTTCCACAATACAGCCGGGGGTATCATCTTCCTGTGCCGGAATGGGTCTGCGTTCCTCCCGATGGGTCGCCGCCGTGGCGCGGGTTTTCTCTGCAATCGACAGGTCCTCCATAAATGGGTCTTCCACCACTATGCAAGGGGGAAACTCCTCCTCAATACCAGCTTCCTGCCAGGCTCCTGGTGTATTAGCCTTGATGTCTCGGCTACAACCAGCTCCTGGTTCAGCATTGGTGGCGAGCCTCGCCAATTTCTCTGCCCTGGCTTTCTTCCAAAGAATGGAGGTCGCCATAGCCAAGGCGCGTTCCAATTGCTCCTTCCGTCGCCGCTGCGCCTTATGTGCCTCCCAGGCCGCGCCACGGCGAGGTCTGCCTCTCTTTCGAGCCATGGTGAAGGAACAGAGCAATTGCAGGTGAAGGCAGATGAGCCAGGCCGAGAGCAGTTGCAGGTGCGAAGCACGAGCAAGCCAACTCTGTCTCGTTACACACAGAGAGAAATAGAACGAAAATGCAGAATGCCGGGGCACGATGAATGCTGGACTGCACCAGAGCGTCCAAGCAATAAGCAAAGTTGAGGCAGGTGCAGTCCCTCTCTGTCCGGGCGAATAAAAAACCAAATAATCAGGAGCCGAGGTCACCTGCCCGCACTTAACCCTTGCCATCCTGGGTACACTGAGATCGTAAATGATCGCGCGAGGGAGAGGTCCCTCCGTCCTATGACTGCAGCTATGGCCGTCCCCCATCGTTAATACAGACTTATGGGTGGCGGCCATCGACATTTATGCCCTGGTTGAGTGCAAGTTCACCTGTCGCCGTGGAGCTACGTGTCACCCCATCCG
>JASDQU010097072.1:7740-19499 GCA_032191745.1 Picea mariana | reverse complement strand
TGTAATAAAGGTCAATATTAATAAGGCCTTTCAATAAAATAGAATAAGGCGAATGTAAGAAGACCTAATAGAAGCTTCCACTTCTAGAAGGATCTTCCTCTAGATGCTTCTCTTAATAGACATATTTAGTATAAATAAGGGTCGAGGGTATGAAAACCCTAGCTTGGAGATTATTGTAACAGAGCACTACTCGATTGGAGGTTGCCCCCTCGAAGAGACCTGTGAACACTGCTTTCTGAATCAAAGTGTTATTTCTATTGCTATTCGTATATCATTTCTGGGTATTGTGAAGATTATGTTGGATATTTTACTGTTATTCTGCCATTTCTAGCATTTTATTTCTGTTCTGCATATTTTATATATCTGGTATCTTGAAATGAACTTGAATAGTTCGCTTAACACTCATTGCATTAGGGGATGTTTGAAAGGGTGAAGAAGTGGGATTGAAACTAGTGAAATCATTCACACAATGTCAATTGGTACCTTTTGTTAGAATTTTAGGAAAATGAAAACAATAATATCTTTTTAAATTTGATCACTACTGTAAATAAAGATCAACACTTAAAACAAAGATTCTGAAGTAGGTTAAATACAAAAAATACAAATATGAAAATGCTAAGGAGAACCAATCTTTAACTAGGACTGATCATGAACAMAAGAAAACATTTATGAATATTAACTAGAACTAGATGCATAAGTAAACATTAWCACAACAAGATCTGAACCTTACCTTGGCAGAAGTAATTAATAGAAGTACYTGTTGTGTAGTTGTCCTCTTTCTTTATGCTTAGAAAAGCTATGAAGGTCATGGATCAAACCCTCAAGGGTTTGATCTCATCATGATCTTAAGTGAACAATTTGCCAAGAAGAACTCAAGAATGATCAACAAGAGTAGAGTTGATACACAAACCTCAAAGACAACAATATAGGTTCAACCAAATGGCTGTCCAATATGAATTGTAGTGCTACATAAACATAGGGCTTGTCAAACCCTTACAACTGAATCTGATAGACAGAAGTAGTATGCAACAAACACCAGAGGCAACAAGAAATGACACTAACAACAAGAGGGAGAGGAGTTGAGGGCTACTTAGGAGGCAACGACAACCTTAAAACAACCATCAACAACTTGAAGAGGAGCCAAGGGAAGGTTGTGGCACCTTAAACAACAAGAGGAAGGTCTGCCCATCTTAAACACATCAAGAKGAAGGTTTGCCCACCTTAAACATAGCAAGAGGGAAGGGCGGTGACACCATCACCTAGAAAAAGGGAACCATACAACATAATTGAAGCTCCCAGACAACAAAAAGAAGAAGGCTAGGGAGGTCATACCTCAAATCACAAAGAGAGGAAGCTCCAAGGAGGTCGTACCCCCAAAACCAAAATGAACAAGATAGCCACAACAAATCAAACCATGAGAGGAGAGTGTGTGTGTGTAAGAATGAGTGAGGGGTAGGTTCCTTTTTATAGTTTGGGAAGGGTTAGGTTTAATTAAAAACCTAAAAATAAAAAATAATAATTAATATTTTTAATTAATAAAAATATTAATTATAAAGTCAAATAAGTCAAAGTGACTTATAAAAGACCAACACCACATCAAGCAAAAAGGGGTATGCGAATCAAGCAAGGGGAGGCTACAAGACAAAGTCAAAGGGGTCTTCTTCAATGACAAATTGTCCACATATGTCTCATGATAACTTATAAGCTTTTATCATCTCTGCATAAGAGGAAAGACCAATGATCTGGTCATGTCCATCTTCTAGCTGCTCTTAGGTCTCATGGACCATCCCGAGAGAGAAGAAGAAGATCACACATCATCACATCTTGGTACACAACCAAGAACCACATGGTCCCAGACCAGGATACCCCAGAACACATTTGGGGGCTCTAGAACACATCTAGGGTCTTTTATCCACCAAGGTACAAGACCAAAGATTAACCCAAGCGTTTAAGCAAGGATTCCCTGGAACACATCCAGAGACCCTAGAATACATCTAGGGACTTACGTCATCAACCACCTAGGAACATATCCAAGGATCAATCCAAGCACTGGGTAAGGATTCCCTGGAACACATCCAAGGGCCCTAGAACACATCTAGGGACTTACTTCTTGGTTCTTGACCACTAGGGTCTTTTGCCATGGCTCTAACTGCTTGGTCCCAAACCAAGAACCCTAGGAGTGCACTGGGGGCCCTAGATCTCAACTAGGGTCTTATGCCATCCTCCCGGAGAATGGCTCTTGCAGCTGCACTAATTTCAACACCTTTTGAACTTGCACTGAAAACAAGGATTCCTTATGAAGGTCACTCGAGAATTATATCATTATATTATGAAGCCAATATTGTTGTAAGCATCCCAATCGAATAATAGTGCCCTCTGAGATTCTTAGAAAGGTCTTAGTGTATTAGGCCAACTAGACATGAATGGATGAGAGGTTAGAAAATGAGTGTTGAGGAATGTGAGTTTATAAATTTAAGCCTTTAGCTTTGTCATCTCAAAGTCCATTTTTAAAACCATTTTTCTAATAAATATGCTTGTGATTGATCTTGAGGAGTTATGAACCCCAACACTGCGTTAACACAATAAATTGTTTGGAGTATTTAATACTCAAGTTATTTTCCATGACCCATCTCCCATGAGTGTCATTCACTAATGACAAATTTCTCATGAGATTGATGATCACAAGGGTGAAGAAGTGAGATTGAAACTAGCAGAATGAATTGCACATAATCAATTGACATATTTGAGACTTACACCCAATAACTTACACCTCCATGACCATCTCCCACGAGCATGACTCATTCATGACCAATTTCTCTTTGGCTTCTCTTGATTTGCAGGAAAGGTGATGAGTAAATTTGGGCATGATATATCAAGTAAATTGTTGTCAAGGTGGAGATTGTTGAAAAAGTGCCAACTAATTTCCCATGTGGTACATGCACATTAGCTAAATTTAGAATGTGTATGCATGCACTCTTCAGTGAACATGACGTGTAACTGATGGATCAGGTTGCAATGAGTTTGTTTAATCCTATATAACTAGCATCCCTGTAGAGGTGTCAAGACTCAATACAATGGAGTGCAATGTGTATGTGAGGAAATGATGGTTGTATACCTGTATTGGCTATTGTAATTCTCTCTTAAATAATTAGAATATGAATTATCATTGCCATAATTTTTTTTCACATAAATCACTATATCAATTATGTAATTATTATTCTTGATTTATTGCTTATTTATACTATGTTTATGCTTCCGCTGGCCAACACTTAACTTGCTGACAAATATGTAGAGTGACCAAACCATTCATTCAAAACTTCTAAAGCAAAGCCTTTGCTAACAAAAATGTAGAGTGACGAAACCATTCATTCAAAACTTCAAAAGCAAAGCCTTTACTAATTCACTGTCCGGTAATCCTCTTCCTCCATTTTAGTGAAAGATATTTTCAATCGACAACCATCATAAGTGAGAGTGAAAGGATACAACGATGCAACCTCGTTGAGCTATCATCATGATTGGTGTCAAATCTTGGAAGGAAAGAAACAGGTTTTAGGCCACGAAAAAGGGAGCAAATTTAAATAAAATAGGGAAACCAAAAAGTATCGAAGATGGTGTTGGATATCCGACAACAGCCTCAATCGCAATCCCATTTATTTCATTCTGGTTCATCATCTTTCATCTTGTATCGTGACTACCAAAAAGTGTTCCTTCTGAACACCCAGCTGCCGTGCGGGAATTATAGAGATCCCGTCTGTCGGAGATGGACGTGTGGAATTCACGGACTTATCCGCCCAAGATGGTATCCCGTAAACTCCGTTCGGGATCTCACTGCATATACCAAGGTGGGGATTGGATCTATCGGCACACTGTTATCGCCACGACAGCACAGCCTCCTTGGAGGACTTTATATTTACGTTTATTTATAGCAGTCGGGGCAAAAATTAAAATTGCAGGATGATGGAGTTCTTTGTTTATTAATGGTTGTTAGATTTTTGCCGCCTTCTAAAGAAGGGAGTTTGTCAAGACATGTGTGTTGTCTTATTGACTACGGGACTTGTGCCACGGCTTATATCTCAGATTTTGATTCTTCCGATATCGAATCCCCTCACCGTCCGTAAAAGCGCTGGCCCCTGGGGTCGATCCAAAAAAATTACACGCACAAACCAAGCTAAACTCTTTAATTCATTGATGTAATTGTAATTAGCGTGGAGGCGGGCCGCGGGATTTGGATAGGAAGCGGATAATCACTGTCAGCCAAGCCAAGCCAACTAGGTGTATGGAATAACGGGGCCAATGACAGGCGTTTGTTACTTCATATTTGTGTGATGAGGTGTAAATATTGAGATTGGATTGCAGAAACAGAGGATGGAGATAATGTATATTGTAACTTTATCTTTTGTACTTATTTTCCCAAAAAGGCTTGGATTTGATTTGATTTCATGATGCAAAGACATGACAGTGGCACATGTGGTCACCTGAAGTTTTAATAACACACTGCACGACCAATCCATGTGGCGTGACCGGACGGAAAACCAGAAAATGTCAGCCTTAAGACTAAGATTTTCCAATCATTTTTCTCCCTTAACTTTGAAAAACGTTGAGTTACGCCTGGATAATAGATATTCCTCCATACAATTTTTGCAAATTTTTAGCCTTTCACAGTGCCGGCAACTAGGGCTGGAGGTACTGTCCTACTCTCCATTAAAAGTCTGTTTTCTTTTGTTTGCCATGATTATCTATTGAATGGCCGTAGTTTTTCCTCTTCTGATGGTTAATCTTCTGTCATTCAAAACAGACCAGGATAACGAGAATATGCACATACCCACTTGAGAATATAGTAAGTATATACACATAGAGGCCAAGAATACATTTGGCTGGCAGAATGGTGAGAGGACGAACTTGTTAATAATATCATTTACCATGAATGGCCGATTGGTGCCTCAGCACATCACCCAATTCTTTGACAGCTCCCAAGACACTCGTGAGTTGCTCAGGCACTGTACTTCATAAATAACCCAATATGTGTATATAGTTGTCTATTCAATTTACATACTACAGTAGAAAGCCAGCTTTGTGTTCATTGTTAGTATAACCCAAGTACAGATATAGATATACACATTAATTTTTTGCTCCACGTACAGAGATAGATATACACAAATTTTTGCTTTTGAAACTTGGGGTTTTTTTTTTATATGCAAGACTTACATGAATAATGATTTTGGGCAGAATATAGATATAACCTGTAATGGGACAGTGCGTCCCTGCAGCCTGGGATGCTGCTTGTGGTACTGATACAGAGCTCAGCGCTTTAGGTCCATTAAACATGTTTTCGTTTAATAAGTCAAAGGCATGGGACCAAGAGGAACAACGAACCGACCTCGAAGATCAATTTCCACCTGCTATGTAAGGACGTAGAATTGAATGAATGAAACCGTGCAGTTCAGCTTCTTCTGTAAATTGAATATGAATGTATTTTTTGTCTGAAACTTGTTCCCGTTGGTTGTGTAGGCCAGACTATGAACAGCTGGCAGAGCTGATATGGAAGGATGGTCATCCAGCTATGCAGGACTTGGGGAGCAAAGCAAACAGGCATCATAATAATCACAAGATTTCTTCTTCTGGCTATTGGGGGAATGATCACCCTGCTGCAATAAACAGAAGGCAATCACAGGGAGGCGAAAAAGAAGTAGACGGTACGCTGGATGCGATTGTGGAAAATCTCCCTCCCATAGACGAGGAAACAGCTTCCTGGTTTAATTACACTCTGAACGAGTTACAGGAACCGGCCTTAGGCCACAGAAAACCTGAGAAAATCTCAAACAGTGCTTCAGAACCCAATGATCCTGATGCCTTGGTTCCTGAATCAAACACCATTGTTAGGCCAGAATATGCCTTTGCCCATTCAATTCCAATGAAATCAGAGCTTTCAGAACCACCCACTTCCAGTCCTAGTCCGGTCCCGGCACAGCCCCAGCTCCAGCTCCAGTCCTCCAGGGATGGTGATTCCATGAACTTCTCCCACTTCTCTAAGCCTGCTGTGATTATGAAGTCTCAACCTCACACGATTAGCAGAGCCAGCGGCCCGACGAACAGCCAGCGTGCAAGGCAGCACAATAGTGGAGTCGAGGTGCCGGGTTCGAATAACATGCCTGCCAGCATCGTAGAATCCAGCGGGGGACTCTGTGCTAATTCAGATGAGTCTTACCCTTCCAGTTGTCGTGCCAGTACACTGTCATCTCAGAACCAACCTCCTCCTCTAAACATGGTTAGGGTATATTCGAAGCCCGTGCCCACCTGTGAGACTAATGCTTCTGACCATGATTGTATAACTGCCAAAGCGGTTGAGGACCAGAACCGGGGGAACAATAACAGCATGAGTGAAAGTGCTACAATTGCAAAAGAGAGAACCGTTTCAGAAAACTACGAGGGCGTGGAGGTTACCTTGACTTCTACATCTGGAGGTTCCCCTAACAATAGCATGACGCAGAAGAGCGGGAAGGAGCCTTGCAGTACGAGATGGAAGAGAAAGCTTAGTGGAGAAGAAGATTCAGGGTGCCAAAGTGAGGTCCGTATTCAATTATTTCCTTTCAATCTTTCATATATACATATATAGTAGCTCAGGTCCATATATAAGGGTTAGTGAGGGAAATCTGGGCCTACAGTATACCATGAAGATGCCTATACCTATGCCTATGTGTGTGCATTGAAGTTGGTCAGATTATCTATCAAGCTTACACCAGTTGCTCTTCTGCTAATCTGTAAAAACGATACTGCAATAACTCAGCTTTTTATAACGAATTTATAAATTTAAGCCCTAATATCTCACCCTTCTCCTTCCCTGGTACTTTGCTTATTGTGCGCAGCTTCTTTTCATGCAATACATTTGATTGGCGCCTTCCACTATTTTTCCCATATATGATAATTTTGATTTTTTTTTTTAAATTTAAGAGGCTTCCTCAGCCAAACCAATTGATGAACCCTTCGTCTTTGACTATATCTGCTTGTCGGGGAAATACAAACATATATACAATGTCTGTGTGGATATGTATTTCTATCAACATTGCAAACATTTCCTAATCAAACTACGAAAAGTAAGCAACTTTAAAACAGAATGATGTCATGCCAGCATCTAGGGCTTATCAATTCAACTAGAAGCACCAGAGGTTGATGGGGATATCTAGCATATATTTTGTTCTATTTAATAGCTATTATTCTTCCCAAAGCATTATCTTTCTATGCCGATTGGATTTTAGAATTGCCTGACGTATACAGATTATCAAGGAATTCTTGAAAATAATTCCGGTGTATATGTTCTTATTACCCAGGATCCAGATGATAATGAGTCTGCCCAAGCAAAGAAACCACAGACTGGGAGACGGTCTGGCTCTAGTAACCGGAGTAGAGCTGCAGCTGTGCATAACCTATCTGAAAGGGTATGTTGCAATTTGTCTTCTCCATGTAATTTCTATCTTGTCTCACATTATGGGGTTCCAAAATATTAGCAGTAAAGACGTCTTTCTTATAATGGCCAGAAACAAAATGTCCCGTCCACATATAAATGGGGTTTTAAAATATTAGCAGCAAACGTGTCTTTCTGATGATGGTCAGAAAAAATGTGCTGTCCATAATATACATCTCCCTTTGCTCTAGATTCTGGATAGTAATCATAACATTTGAAAATGCTAATTATCTGGATTGATTTTGCAGACAAATTATCCTTTGTTTTCTGACACTGAATTTGCGTGTTTGTTGAGAAAAATATAATCATGAAATCTACATTTCTTGAAACAACAGAATATTGTCCATATGATCACCCATCAATCCTATTTATTATTTTTCTCAAGGTGTTTCTCTTGAATCATGCAGAGGCGACGAGATAGAATAAATGAAAGGATGAGGGCTTTGCAAAAATTAATACCCAACTCAAGCAAGGTAATATAATCCCTAGTTTTTAGAACATTGTCCTGCATATTTTGAAATAAATGATGTTACGATCCTATTGACCCGGCCAGATTCCTGTTGATATAGCTCATCTAAGGAGCTACAACTACTCTGAAAATTCTATGTAATCGAAACATGGAGTGTATCCTAAAATTCCCTGGTCCTTATGCAAGTTATCAGCTGTACATCGACAAATGCATTATGATGAGAAGTTTCCAGGGTGCATAGGAATACCTTTTACAAATGCTTAAACATTATGTTTATCGAGCTGCATATTCTGACGCGTAACAAATATGCAATTTTGCAGACTGACAAAGCTTCTATGCTGGATGAAGCAATTGAGTACTTGAAGCATCTCCAAGCACAACTGCAGGTGTTCTTAGATATATATCTTTGCTTGCTCAGTTTGGACAAATAGTAGCATCAATTTGGGCAATTTTCTCTACATAGAATGTAGTCCAAGGAAGCCTGCAAGTTCCCCATCAGAAACTTATCTTTGTTAATGCTATTTCATGGTATGATGCAGATGATGATTCTGAGAAATGGAATGAACATCCCTCCCATGATGATGCCCTTGGGTATGCAGCAGCTGCAGATGTCTCTTTTGGCATCCCTAGGTCCTACAGGATTAGGCATGGGAATGACTGGTGTTGGTCTTGGTATGGGGATGGGAATGATGGACATGAATTCAGTTGGAGCGGGGCGTGTGCCTATGGCACCAATGGCCCAACCTCTTCCTACAATAGGCAGCCATGCCATTCCAGGGTCAGTTCATCCAGCAACTTTTATTCAACCCAATATGACAGCAACTGGATTCTCTACATCTTCTGATGCTAACGATCGTATGGGAAACACTTCATTCTTAGATCTCTATAGAGCATACATTGCTTGCCAACATCAGGTCAGTTGTTAGCTTGTTAGTAATCATAGTATTTGATCCAAATTTCCTTACTGTTCTACAGATATATAGATTGCAAATTGTTGAATTAAAAAGTAATCTCATCTAGGGATATGTGCATACCTATTCATAATAATCTCAAAGATGCTGAGGTTGATTTACTTTATTCTCATTTATTTGGGGAAATACTTCTTATAGAATCCCTTTGGCTAAGCTGCCGTCCTAAGGGGCATATCTATGCCATCAAAATCACACATGACTTGCACCTGGCCTTATCCACACCCGTGCAAGGGGTTTTGAACCTTGGTCTCCATGTTAATATAAGCCCGATCATCTCAATGTTTGTTGCTTGACCACACTCCCATGGGCTTTTATTCTCAATTTTATTAGGACCATTCCCACTATGTTGTTTTTTGAGGGGACACACTGCTTACAACCGTTCTTCAGCTAAGTAGCTTACAATCGTTCTTCAGCTAAGTAGTTTTCCAAGGAAATGTACTCGCAAAAAACCCTCCTAATACTTCACCATGTTCCATGGATGGTAAGTGGGGTAAACCGTTGGCCCTGATTACGAAGCCTCTCTCGGGGGAAATCAAGAGAGTTGAACCCGTGATCAACAACAAGAATGAAAAACCCACATCTGGCTCTAGACCAATTGAGCTAACCCTCGGGGATAGCTAAGTAGTTACTCTACAAGGGGCATTTCTATGCTACCAAAATCACCTTGGCCTCGCACCTAACCTCATCCACACCCACTCGAGGGTTTTGAACCCTGGTCTTAGTGCTAATACAAGTTGAATTACTTCCCAACTTGTGACTAGACTAGACTCCAATGGGAAACTTTCCCACCAACTGCAGATTTATGTTGAATTTCTGTAACCTAGCACATGACTAACAATCCAAATAAACTCATTTTATTGATTATTAACACAGCTAGGTTATCAACTTAACATTTAGCGGAAGCATTGAAACAATAGAAACCAAACACACAATGCACAAGAGATTTCGGGTAAACACCCTTGGAAAAACCCTTGCAGGAAAACCAGTTCTGAGTTTGATTTTATTAGATAAAATCCCGGGCTCCTGTCGTGGGATAATGGCCCATTAGAGTAGTTACAATGCAGCAATAGCCTAGCCCACTTGGATGCTATCTCCTTGCTGCCCTTATGCACACTTCCTTAGCCCTGCCCACTCAGACACAAGTACATGAGCAAGACTCCCTCTTGCTCCTATGCACTTAGTGTGTGCTTCTCACTCTCCTTGGATCTGCTTTTATAATCTCCTAATGACTAAAACCCTAACCCTAGATCTCAATGGCCAAGATTAGATCTTGGATCTCACGATCTAATGGTCATGACTTAATCTTTCGTTGAAATGACTTAAATCACTTAAATCACTCAACCTTACAAAAGTCACTTCAGTCATTACATAAAATCCACTTTAAAGAGTGTCTCTCGAACACCTCTGCATGCTAGGCACCGCCAATGCAGAAGTACATGTACGAGCTACCCCAAAAGATAACACTCCCTCTTAGCGAGGAAGGTACTTTTGAAAGAACCTCCTCCTAGATCAATCCCCAACCCCATCAAATCTGTTGCTGTTGCAACTGCTCCCTCTGAACTGGAAGACCCTCCTACTACCTCCATTGCACTCTGATTTGATCTACGATCCAAGATCCCCTTGGATCCTCACATAGGTTGTCCCAACAACCTGTATATCAAACCCTCCTTGATGCCAAGCATCACTGCTGCATCCTGGGTATCTGCCCCCTCTGAACGTATGAGTACTTCTCCATCCTCAAACATAACTGCATACTCCATGTCCTCCAAGGCTGATACTGAGAGCAACTTCAGCCCTGGGACATACATCACTCTTGCCACCTCCAGAGAACCACTTGACTCTAGCTGGAATCTGACCCATCTAACCCCATTCATTGCATGCATGGTGTCGACCCCACTGCCCACATGCAAATATGAGCTCGTCTATGAAACACTAAGGAACATCGACCTCATTCCCGTTATATGGCGAGATGATCCAATGCTTCCATCTCGACAACCTTCTCAAATTTTGCCTCTCGGACTTGCTACCCAGTTCTGCTACCCGCTATTCGGACCCTTGCCCAAGGTTGCCCAGGGTTGCCCGCAGCCTCCTTCTGCTTCCTGCAACCTTTTTGCTTGTTGCCCAACTATCTCAGCGTGTTGCCTGACAATTATCCTCACTATCCAAAATTTTCTGGGCAGTCTGCTCGCTTCTCGGGTGCTACCCGGACCTGCCTAGACAATTCTCGGGTTGTCCGGATAATTTCTGGGCAGTCTATGGCTATCTCGGCTTGCCAGCGACACTGTTGGCCTTGCTGGTCGGTTGTCCTAGCTGGTCAACTATTGGCAGCTAGGCTGTACGACGACCTCCTTGCCCGTGCAGCTCTTTTAGGTTGCAGCAAATTCCACTCGGTCAGCCTGCAAACAAACTGAACTCTCTGCCTTCAGTTGCACTGCTCCTGCTGCTGCCCCTTCAGCGCTTCCTTTGCATACGACTGCTATCCCATCTCTCGCATGTGCTCATGGCCCAGCTGCTATGTCGTTGACTACTCACACATCGGCCCACAACTGTTGTCCCTGCGCTTCGTGTCTCTTTCTACAACAGAAAGTCTTTCTCGCACCTACGCGCCCGCTCTTACACTGTCGGCGACTCCTTGTTGCAACCCAATCTCTCTGCAGCAGATCCGCGGCCACGACCTGTCACCACCGTCGACACCTTCTCCGGTACCCTCTCGGCCCTGTGCTCACGTGCCTACAAATCTATCATCGTCCAATCTCACGCTCTATGTATGTCTGTCGACGACTCTATTCAGCCCATGGTTGGTCTTTTTAGCAGCCTACGGCTCTCCTCAGCCGTATGCTGTCGACTGGTCTCACTAACA
>JASDQU010097071.1:13544-25083 GCA_032191745.1 Picea mariana | reverse complement strand
GTCAAGTATTCATCTATTGTCTTTGATATCAAACATCAAGACAGCTCCTTGCCCTTTAGTGTGTAGGATTAGTTTTGACATCACCGACCTATTGCACATTATTGGACAAATACCAAATACTTCTTGTAGGGATTTTTAGTTATTTATATGCTAGCCTCATATAGGTACAAACATACTGTGTGACAGTAAAAGTGGTCAAAGTTACTTGATTCAGGCTTCAAACTCCATCCCTATCCGCTCTAGATTGGCTGAGGGATTGTAGTTAAATCTAGGATACTTGCTTTTATAATTGTTTGCTTTGATCTGCTACTCTGCTATTATTTAACTGCACTAATCTGTGCCATAATAGACTAGTTGTGTAATTTTACTAATTATATGCTAATATGTTTGTTTTCCTTGCGGCAATTAGTGTGTATTTAAATAAATATCATCTTCAATCTTCAATGGGATATTTTTATGCTATCCACATCTCCCTTCCAACAGTTGAACCGTCCTGATTGTAGGTCAATGTCTTCTACTTTATTATCTTTGGAATTTCTGTGAATCCATTGACTATTGCTTGACTTATCAATAGATAAACATATTTGATAATTGTCTAATCTTAAAGCTGATTTGATATTTGATAATTGTATAATTGTCTAAACTTAAAAATATATCTTAAAGCTCGAGATGCTCTTGTTGCCATTGCATTATGCCATTTTTTCATATGAAATTTTAAAGTTTAGTGTTAGGGTTTATTTCATGCTTCTTACATGGTTAACCAGTCAAAGATATTTTTTGTAGATTAAATAACAGAAATTAATCTTCCCATTAGCTTATGAGGCAACTATCAACGACTATAACTACTGTTTGTCATATAGCCCATATACCTTCGGTACAGTTTGGAAATCGACTTTAGGAAAATCTTGGTATTTTCTATTCTAAGTAAAACAAACTAAAGTTTTGGGACCATTTACAGTAAATATTCAAAAGAGGTTGAGTTACCGACTGCATTGGTTTTGTATTTTACCATTTTATAATGCTGAATGAAGCAGTAAATTTTAACAAATAATTGCAGGATCAGAAAACCTGATCTGAAAGAACTTGTCTTATGTCGAGAAAACGGGCTCACCTTTTATTAATATAGGAAACATGTTTTTATTGCTTTATCATGGAAAGATTCTGTCACGGACAATGCAGTCACAGATCTGATTATTTTGAACCCAGTTTTGGTGTTCAATGTTATTCAAACCATTGGATTTTCTTTGGAACTCTGCATTCTCCTCATTAATGTATTCATTTATAAATGCAGTGCGTAGAAATTTGCATACTTTATAAAGTTGTTTTTGACTTTTTGATGTTTTAGGCCTCCTGCGAAGCAGATTTGTCAACCCAAAGTCTTAAGGGAAAAACTGCTAATTCTATGCCAAGTGGTAAGGAAAGAATTGAGGCCGATCGTGTGATAGAAGCCATTATTAGAGCCAGGCATGATGCTCCCAAAATTCCTCAGCTTGATGGCGTCGATGATGTAATTATCCTTCTATTTAATAGATGCTTCTAGAATCTTATAAGATCTTTTATCATTTATAATCTTTTTGGTGAAGGCGAAGAAAAGAAAACATATTTTACATATTTCACCATAGGTTTGAGAGGAATTTGATGCTTTACTTCTTTCTATTTGTTCTTATGGAAAGGTGGATGCAAATGAGGACTACAATGCACATGCAGAACAGGGTAAGGCCAAGCTGCAGTAAAAACTTGATTTCAACCAGTTTGCAACTACACTGGTTTTTCTTCTATGTTTAATATATCATAAATGTTTCTGTTGTATGGCAGATCCACTAACTGCAAAGGAAGTTAAAACTGAAGTGAATGAAGATGAAGAACCACCTTTAAATGAAGACGACGACGATGAATTTGATGATATTGAACAGGGAGGAGATGAACCGAATACAAATCATTTAGTTCTTGCTCAGTTTGAGAAGGTAATTAGTCTCCTTAACATTCCTAATTATGCTCTATATTTTTATACTTGAACACTGCTTTAATTTTGTTATTTGATTGGAACAGGTTACAAGAACCAAAAGCAGATGGAAATGTACACTGAAGGATGGCATAATGCATTTGAACAATAAAGACATTCTTTTTGCCAAGGTAAATGCTTTGATCTTTTTCATTAATGTATATGCTCAAAGCTTGGTAATGCTGTGATTCTAACTGTCAATTGTGTGGTGGGTACAGGCAGCTGGTGAGTTCGAGTTCTAAGGTTTCTCCAAGCATGGAAGTGTAGGAAGTGTGCACAGTGCACATGAATATATTATTGCGGGTTGCTAAACATACTTGCTATCTGTGTCAGTTGGGTTTACAATTCTTTGAGAAATTACTGTCAAAACTCAAAAATTAGGAACCTGATATTTTGAGAACATGTTAGTATAGGTGGGTTGATTTAAGGACAAATTTGTGATGCCACTTTCCATATTTTATTGTATTTTGTTCCTGCTTTTAGTTATAGGAGTCCATGAGGGGAATGCTTCCCTAGAGTTCATCTCCATCATTGTATAAATATGTTGGCGGCGTAACACATTCCAAAATTTGTTGCACTGTGATATGGTGAGATGTTCACCGTCTTCAAAGTTCTGATCCTCGTCTTTATAGCCCAAACGGCTTTATTGAAGATTTTGTTTCTTATATTGAGATATTCCTTCAAATTTAAGAGAAAGATGAATGATTGTACAAGTTCTTTTTCGTACTGTACACATTATACTGGAATGCATCCCATAATGAATAAAAAATGGCTATATGCATGAAGAATCAGATTTATTATGTTTTGTGTCAGTACCTTTCCTTCCAAGTTGTTTCCTTGCCAATGTTTTCTACGGAGAAGAAGATATGGATATGTGAATGTTTTCCTTGGTAAAAAAGGGAAGGGATTTATGCCACTGTATGTGTTATTTATGAATGAATGCCTCTAATCCTTGGATTGTGCAACACCTAATTTTCATTCTGGGCATCATTCTAAAAATATTGTTGAGGAAGAGGGCGATTTGCGTCATTTGCTTCTAGAGAGATTAGGTTTTGGAGGTTTTGCAAGTCTCATATGCATTGCCATTGATGTTATAGGTGCTTGTATTACTGTGTTGCAACAGAAAAACTAAACATCTTTTTCTTTAGCATGTTTCATTTTTCTTATCCTCACAGTGGATTCCTTCATTTGAAAGGGATCCTTTTACCTAAACAAAACAGATACATTTGTATGCATTTTCTCTTCTATTCATAACGGCTAGATTAGAAGAAAAAACAAATGTATTCGTGCTTTTTTACTTGCTTACACTATTGGCATAGTGTGCTATAATCGAAGAGAAAACAATCGTATGTGTGCTTTTTCTACTAGCTTCCTCTAGTGGACACTATTATCATACATCGAGTAGGTTTAACTTTTTTGAAATGATGGCAAATGTAAAAGACAGTATCTATCTGTATCATATCTATAAAGAGATGGACAGTATCTATCTGTTATCATATCTATAAAGAGATGGACAATTCAACCTACTGGTATACCGTATTCCCAAGTAGACTCCTAAAGGATCGAAGATAGAAATGATTCAACTTTGAGTTCATACAAATATAATCAAATTTGAGAAGTTTTGAAGAATGCTTTATAAAATCAACATGATGTTTTAACCCATCATAAGATACAAAAGTATTTTCCATATATAGTGGTACTCGCCTTGAAAATGATTGTCATGCAAGCTTGATGTACCTGAGTATGGGCAAGAGGAAATTAACTATTTTTTGTGGATGTATTATTGGTGTCATTTACATTTTTCCAACATTGGCGAAGATTTCCTTGCAATATTAGAGTTTAATACTTTTTTAACACCTATTCTAAAGTGCCATTGGCTTCAATTGTAACTACCAATCCTTGGCTCCCTACTCCCTTCCTTGGATGACCCCCTATGCAACTTCCACTTTTTGTTGCTTGGCATAGCTTGCTTGGGTTTTAACCCTCTACAGTTCTATGATGGATTCTTTGTCCCCTAATACATTATTCAAAACCCTTTTTGTGCTCGGCTTAGTCGGGTTGGGTTGGTCTTAACCTTTGACCTTAAACCTCGTACTTCTATTGGGGGGATAAGCCCCTTCCTTGGGAAGACATTGTTGTCAAGCTTGGTGTTAGCCCAACACCTTGAGCTACTAATGCTTCATCACAAGGAGGAAAATAAATGGCAACAATAGATTGACTTTTCGCGCGAATGGAAGGTTGTGAATTGATTCTAATTTGTTTAAACATTTCACTAGTTAAAGGATAAAGAGGTATATAGCATTGACTTGACCAGACCTTCACGTGCATTTTCTTTCATAAAATAGTCTTTCAGGCGCTTTCCTCTGTGTTTGGTTATGGAAATAAAGACTTGGATGAGAATGAGTTCTACTAAAGATGGTATATAGAACCTTACCCATATGATAAGATATATAACACGACCTGTACTATATTTAGTTGAACCTAAGGCTAGGATTCATAGGAGCTCATGACCCTGGATCTTGCAAATTGATGTGTATACAAAGCTTTTAACTCCATTGCAGTCCCTTCCTCTTAGGGTCCTTAGCTCGATAGATGTAAAAATTCTACATAGTCTTCTAGCGGACAATGTAAGTTTTCTCTTAGCCTCAAAATCCATCTTCAGGTTTCAATACAATCTTTCTAACTTTGAATGGTCATTGGAATGCATAATGTCATTCGTGCAACTTTAAACTAGAGCATATTGATTCCATGGGTGAATGTAAGTTATGATTTGACATATATTGTTTTCATTTAGGTTTTCATAGGTAGACATTTGATGCTTGTATGGAAGACTGTGAGTTTATTGAGTTCTCTACAAACATTTCAGATTCCAGAGCCAAATCCATCATTAGGAGAATGACATCTCATGGGGATAAGGAGATAAAGACTACCCACAAATACAAAAATGGCCCAGATGTTAAGTCAATGTTAGTTTGATTGGTTTGATGTATTTATGGTTAATTTATTATGAATGAGAGGTTTCCAAGTCGCTCAAGATTAATCCATCATCTCTGTTGAAATTATGCAGATGTTTCTCAATTTCTATTGCTTTATGAATTCGTCTCTTTGTTATGAACACAAATATACATATAAAATAGATTTTAATAACATAATAATTAAATGATAATTAATAAATAATAATTATATATAATGAAAGGACATGTCTAAAAGGACATGACTATTGGTTATGGGCACCCCTGCGTGGATATATAAGAGCGAGCCCTCATTCTCATTTGTAATCATCTTATTATTCATTCTTATACATTATATATATATATTTTGTCTATTATTCCTTGTGATTCTATTTCTCCCTTGGTCTACGTAACAATGGTATCAAAGCATTCGTTCTGATCAAGCTTTCGTCATTAGTGTTCACATCCGTCTCTGTCTCCACTTCAAACCCCCTGTGCATATCCCTATTTCCTAACCCCCGTCACTGTTCTTGTTCTGCAAACCCACTATCTCCCTGTCTCCCGTAACCCTGTCCCTCTTAAACTCCCGTAATCCCATTCCTCGTAATTGACTCCCTGTCCCTTGTTCTTCGTGTCCCGTCCTTGTCATTCCTTGTCTGCGTCTTGTCCATCCTAGTCCCCACTCCACGCGTCTTCGTTCCCGTCCCTGTCCCCTCGACACCCTCGCATAGCCGCCCCTGACAGTCAATAGACCACCCATTCTTGACACCCTCGCACAACTTGCCTTGACAACGTACAAACCCCTTCCCTGACATCCCCACACAACCGTGACCACCCGCCAAACCCGACAACCCAGCCTCGACAGACCCTCGATAGACCTTGTCCTCGGTAGAATCGACAACCCCTCCCCCTCAGTCTCTGCTCTTCCGTCAACCCTTGTCCTCATGAACTTATCCCCATCATCGTATGATCGTACGATCCCTATTAAAAAGCCATGACCCTTAATAAAAATTAAAATTAAAAATATCAGAGGTATTAATTTTTATAAGAAGTTACTTTATAAAGTAACTTTTTTATTAAGAAGTGACAATATTTTTTTAATAAAAGGGGGCATCTAAATTCCAGTGAAAATTGTGGAAAAGTATTCACCTTCAAATACCAGGAAGATGTCAGAATTAAAAACCCAAATCGAAAAAATAGACCAAAAATGTAAAAATGCCCGACAATTACTTGAAAAGGCAATACAAAAGATTAATTATGAGTTGAGAGAAGTAATACGGATCAACAACGAGGCACTCAGAGAAGAATTGACCCATAATCTTAAAGAAAAAATTTCAGCGGAAGTCGAAATCGAATTGCGACAAGGCATAGATAATCTAAAGCAAGATCTTAAAGACGACATTTTTCAAGAACTCGGGGGTAACCTACGAGGTTTGAGAAACTTAAAACAAGAAATAAAAAGGCGATTTGGAGCAAACCCTGATTGTGATAACACAACATTAGGAAGAAATGCATAACAAGCTTTTAAATTTGATAAAAGGCCAAGGACACCAACAAGCCACCCAACCACAACCCACTCAAGCACATCTAACACATCACCACCGCCTCCCTACAATTCAATATCAAATCCCCAACCTATATCACAGTGTCAACCCTTAATGATTTATCCTCCGAAAGCCAAAATAGAACTCTCAAAAGTACAATGGAGGCAATAACCAATGTGTGGCGTGGTTTAACAAAACTAAAGAATATTTCCATATATATAATATTACAACCGACGAAGAAAAGGTTAAATATGCGTCCATGTACCTCGAAGGCACTGTATACAATTGGTACCTGTGGTGGAAAGGAAGAGTCCAATTATACACTTAGAATTATTTCAAAAACGATTTTTTTAAAAGATTCTAGGGCATTTCTGAACAAGATTTTTTTTCAAAACTCACTAGGTTACAACAAAAAGACAACCTAAACGAATTTACGCACCAATGAGAAGCCCTTGCCACCCAAGTGTTTGGATTATCTGATAATCAATTACTCCAGTCTTACATAGGTGGTCTCACGCCACATATCGAAGATGAGTTAAAATTTCATGAGGTTACAATGGTTGAAATAACAAGACGCAAGGCAAAAGAAATAGAAGAAAAACTAGAAGGCCAATCAAGATTTGGCAAGTTTTATTCAAGAAGGAACATAACCCAGATTGCAAACACAGAAACTGGAAAATATATAACACTCAACCTATGAGAAGATAAAAGAAAAAGTTTGGATACACAAAGAATAAAAGAAGGCAAATGTAAACGATGTAGAGAGAAATGGGACCCAAGACACAAGTGCCGCATAGAAGACAATTCAAAAAAATTATTTACTTGTGAAGTAGAAAACAACAATGAATCAGATTCAGAAGACTCAGTAACTGAAGAAATGGAAAATAACCAAAATGACATGTCAAACCTCATGGGTAACGACACGCCAAGAATATCACTCGCAACCATCACATGCATTAGCCAACCACAAACTCTCAAATTAAAAGGACACCTCAAAAAAGATAATGTCATAGTATTAATCGACACAGTAAGTACCCACAATTTTCTCGACATCAATGTTGCAAGGAACCTCAAACTATTTGTATACCCGGTTCCAGACATGAAGGTAATGGTTGCAGATGGTAAGAAAATTGAAAATGTAGGAAAATACCATAAGGTGAAACTCCAAATTCAAGATTTCAATTTGGAATCATAACTCTACATCGTACCCTTGGGAGGAGTAGACGTGGTTTTAGGAGTCCAATGGTTACAAACCTTGGCACATACTTGGTCAATAATCAAGAGCATTTAATCAAATTCAAGTGGCAAGGGCAAAAGTATAAATTATATGGTTTTCAACCTCCCCAAACACAAGTTGTATCATCTCAACAGATGGAAAAGCTGATCCGAAAAGGAACAACTGCCTATTTCATCCAATGCCACCAAATGGAAATACAAGAATCAGAACAAGATGACTCCAGAACTTCAGAAATCTAAGATCTAATTCAAAAGCACAAGGTATTTCAAGACCTTCCCATGGAATTACCACCAGAAAGAAGAATTGAACATATAATTGAAGTTAAACGAGGATCAAGTCTAGTCAAGGTTAGACCATATAGATACCCCCATCATCATAAAACATAAATAGAAAGATTAGTCCAAGACTTGTTAAAATGTGGTGTTATCACAAAAAGTAGGAGCCCATATGCAACTCTAGTTGTATTAGTATGAAAGAAAGATGGTTCTTTCAGATTATTCATAGATTATCGAGGGTTAAACAAGATAACAATCAAGAATAAATTCCCCATTCCTTTCATTGATGGAATGTTGGATGAACTTCATAGAGCCAGATTTTTTTCAAAACTTGATTTGAGATTTGGATATTACCAAATTAGAGTAAGATTAGAAGATGTACCCAAAACGACCTTCCAGACTCACGAAGGACACTACGAATTCAAGGTGATGCCTTTTGGGCTAACTAATCCCCTTGCTACTTTCCAAGTAGCTATGAATGAACTATTTCATCCACCCCTGAGAAAATATGTCTTCGTCATCTTTGACAACATCCTGGTGTATAGCAAAACATGGAGGGAACACATCCATCATTTGGGAGAAAGTATTATCTCTTCTAGAAAAAAATCAATTCTATGCAAAAATGTCAAAATGTACATTTGGCAAGGAGGAAGTAGAGTATCTCGGTCACATCATATCCAAAAATGGAGACAAGGTAGACCTAAACAAAATCAAATCAATTAAAGAATGGCCTAGGACAAAAAGTATATCTAAGTTAAGAGGATTTTTAGGATTGGAAAGATACTATCAAAGATTCTTCAAAAAATATGCTCATCTAACTGCCCCCTTAACAAATATTCTAAAGAAAAAATCCTTTCTACGGAATGAATAATCTGAAAAATGTTTTGAAAATTTAAAGAAAATAATATCCACAACTCCCGTGTTCACATGGAAGATGCAAAATGTTTCTTTAGTCTGATCTTTACTGAGCAACTAGTCTCCCCAATGTAAACTTTACCACATGAACAAGGGATTGAATAGACACCCTTTTTCATATTAGGTTCAATTGGATCTTTAGCCTTATCGAACATGTTCCTTAAGGAGTTAGGAGGTGAGAAGACAATTTTAATGTGTTTTCTCCCTAGAACCTTCGCTATTCTATCAGTTGTCCATTTAATGTAGGGGAGAATAACCCTTATTTTTCTTTCCATTTCTTTGTCATGGGTCTTCATCTCTGGGTTTTTCACTCTTCTAAAGGCTAGCTTGATGTCTTTTGTTTTGTATCCATTTCCTTGAAGGGATTTAGAAATATGTTTAAATTCTTCATTGAGATGATCAACATCAATGATTTTGACTACTCTTGTGGCAAGAGTGTTCATGATACCATTCACGCCACACACATCACAAAGAAGCAACAAACCAAGAAGTTCACGAACCTCGAGAAGAAACAAACAACTAGAAATGTGGATAAAAATTGTAAGAGCAACATGGTGAATATGTCTAATCTCACATTGGACAAGGACACATGCAACATTCTAGAAAATGTTTAAACTTTGTTGTCACTCCCATGTCCATTCCAATAGAGAAAATCTATTATCAATAGAGGAATCTATTTGCACCTTACTTGAAAATAAGGTAGAGGAGATAAGGCAAGATTGCTCAGTTATATTAAGAAACACCAAACCTCCAAACCGTAACATAAGTAGAAGAGAAGCCACAACATTAAAAGATTTAAATAATGATAATGAAGGCCGATAAAGGAAATGCAACGTTCATTATGAACACACATGAGTATCAAGCCAAAATGTATGGGCACTTAACAACCGAAGGATGTTACAAAAAGATTATAAAAGACCCAAGCACTAAGATTATCAAAGATGTTGAAATTGCTATCAAATGTTCCAATTTGGATGAAGGCATAAAGAAAAAACTCATTCCAAAAAACCCTATCATCCCAAGGATATACGGTCTACCCAAAATCCACAAAAATGGAGTCCCCTTGAGACCAATCGTAAACACTATTGGATCTCCTACCTACCAACTGGCGAAATTCCTGGAAAACCCCTAAAACTATTGGTAGGTCATACATTTTCTTACATCAAGGATTCTTCTCATTTTGTCAATGAAATAAAACATATTCACATGAACGAAAATGATTTACTGGTCAACTTCGATGTGGTTTCTCTTTACACAAAAGTTATGGTGGAAGATGCTATTAGGGTTATCAAGGATATCACTAATGATAAAATAGCTAGCCTGGTGAGGATATGTCTGAAACCTACTTATTTCATTTTCCAAAGAGACATATACGAGCAAACAAACGATGTTGCAATGGGATATCCACTCTCTCCTATAATCACAAACTTGCATATGGAGTATTTTGAGAAAATGCCATTGATTCCTTTCCCTTGAAACCAAGAGCATGGAAAAGATTTGTTGATGATACTAACATCATTTGGCCTAATGGAAAAAATAATTTGGACAAATTCCTTACCCATTTAAATAGCCGGTTTGATCACATTAGGCTCACCATGGAAATCCAGGAGAATAATTACCTTCCATTCCTTGATGTCCTTATCAGTAAGGATGGTTCTCTTGCTCGACAAGTATACCAGAAGAAAACCCACACTGACAAATATTTACACACTAACTCTCATCATCATCCATCCTTGAAGAATGGTAACCCGAACACTCTCGCCACAAGAGCAGTCATAATAGTTGATGTTGCTCATCTCAATGAAGAATTTAAACATCTTTCTAAAGCCCTTCAAGGAAATGGATACAAAACAAAAGACATCAAGCTAGCCTTCAGAAGAGAGAAAAACCCAGAGATGAAAACCCATGACAAAGAAATGGAAAGAAAAATAAGGGTTTTTCTCCCCTACATTAAAGGGACCATTGATAGAATAACAAAGGTTCTAGGGAGAACATAGTAAAATTTTCTTCTCACCTCCTAACTCCTTAAGGAACATGCTGTATAAGGCTAAAATATCCAATTCATCCTAAGATGAAAAAGGGTGTCTATTCAATCTCTTGTTCACACGATAAATTTTACATTGGGGAGATTGGTCGCTCAGTAAAGGTCAGACTAAAGGAACATTGTGCATGGATTTGGTGTTTGCAATGGAAGAGCACTCTCACAAATCTAACCACCAGATATACATGGAAGATGCAAGAGTGATTGCTATGGAAGATCATTATAGCAAGAGACAGATTCGTGAAGCAATATAAATTGAGACCATCCGCATAATTTCAACAGTGATGGATTAATCTTGAGTGACTCTTGGAAACCTCTCATTCATAATATATTAACCATAAATACATCAAACCAATCGAACTAACATCAGATTAACATCTGGGCGATTTTTTGTATTTACGAGTAGTCTTTATCTCCTTATCCTCGTGAGATGCCATTCTCTTGATGATGGACTCAACTCTAGAGTCCGAAACGTTCGTAGAGAACTCAATAAAGTCACACAGGCTTCCATACAAGCATCAAATATATTGTTTTGTTCTATCTATGCATAATTCATGAATTGTACACTTCCTTG
>JASDQU010097068.1:0-21582 GCA_032191745.1 Picea mariana | reverse complement strand
TATTAACACAATGCGACAATGATTTGTCATGATACCGCAAGGGGTGTAGGCAGCTTTCGAGAGTAATCGAAAAAAAATTGGGTTGGCTGCCAACAGTATCCTGTACAATTTCTTGTTCAAATTAATAATAACACTACGAGGCCTAGAATCATATACATCATGACGTTTCCATAAATAAGGTTGGCCCAAAAGAACATTAAAAACATCGACACATCTCACTCAATGTGCATACGAAACTGCAAAAAACTTCATGGAATGGTGAAACCAAACAAGAGAGGAGAAACATCACACAATACCTAGTCTTTGAAGGGTTTGATGTCATACGACAGTCGACACTGTTGGCTTACATGGATATCGCTTCCTTGGTGGATCCATCCAATGGTGTAGGGATGTGGGTGTGACGTTGTCGGTAGGGCCAACTGCTTGATGACCTATGCTGAGATGAGGTTCTTATGGCTACCGCTATCAATGATGAAGTGCAACTGGGTGCGTTTTAACCACATATGAAAATGGAAAAGGTGCTCGCCTTCTTCTGGCTTGTCTAGTTCACCAAGATGGAGCTTGGTGGTAGCAACAGTGGCACTGGATTCCCCATCAATGATATGTATTCCAATTTCTTGTTCTGACTTAGAGTCAGAACCTGCATTTGATTCATAGGCTTTCACTTCGGCCACCAACGACTTCCTTGAGAGAAAATCAACAATGTTATGCCAAGGGCTCTTATGGAAGTCACACCACTTCCCGTATCCTTCTTTGTCTTTCTAGTGTCCTTCTTTTCTTGTGGCTTGGACTGGTTTTCCTGATAATGTCCATATTTTCTCTTTCATTTGTTCTGTAGGTTGGGGCCACCCTTTCCTAGTTTTTTTTGCAAGGGGTTCTCAGGCCCAAATTGTCGTGTCTTTTGTTTGATATTTTGCTTGATTTTGACGACATATCGATAGGCCGCACCCAAGGACAAGATGCCCATAAATTCCATTTCGGTCTGGATGTATCTATTCAAAGAACTGCGATACTTGAGCACTAGATGTCACTCTTAATCTTTGATACCCATTTTGGTGTGCAGGGTATGGAAGTTATTTTTGAAATCTGGCACTTATTGGTCTCTTTCTTGCCGTAGTGTGGTATATTTGGTACACAAGTCGTCATAACTTCCGAAAGGGTAGTATTGTTCCTTAATAGCATCCCTGAAGGATTCCTAGGTGGCCACGACTGTAAAAATTGAGGGTTCCTTTGTTTCCTTTTGCTCATAGAAAGTTTCCCACCAATATTTGACATGGGGAACAACTTTAAGGAGCGCAAAAGTATTTTTTTCTCTATTTGAAAAGTTATGGACAGAAAAATACCCTTCTAGTAGATTCAACCACTTGTCTACAACATCTGTGTCTATATGACCTTCAAATATAGGAATATCAAAGTTGATTTGTACCTTGAAGGGTGTGGTTCCTCTGCTCGAGGAATATGTGTCACATTTTGGTAGCCACCGAAGGATTTGCATAAAATATCAATCATCTCGTTCCTCTGTTGCGTGAGGGATTCCTCAAGAATTTTTTTGAAAGGATCTCCTATTCCTTCATATTTCTTTTCCTCTGCCATGAGAGGTCGTTTGGGCGTGCGAGAGCTTTTGTCCTCAAGAGAAACGAGCTCAAGACCCAATTCTTTGTACCATGACCTCATTGGGGACATGCATTAAGATGACAAGGAGTAGACCGCTTTGATGCCACTGATCCAGATTTTATGAGCAGAAAGAAATGAATCTAGATTATTAAAATATTCTTAACACAGAATAACATAGATATAGTAAAATTGGTTTTCTATTCAATAAGGAACTAAGCTGAAACTGTAAAATACAGCGGAAAACAAGCTTGTTGGAATGGTGGCGACTTATCTCTGAGAAGATATGTGACGACTGCACTCATTCGCAAGAAGATGATTACAATGAGGCTTTGAAGGCCTTTTTACAATAAATAGGAATGTCAAAAACCCTAGACATCTAAAAACCTAACCCTAGGAGATGAAGCACCAAAAGTCATGTGGGCCCCGTTTGGGTAAGTTAGTACATCAACTTCCCAGGGTTGTAACTTTTGCATACGATCTTCTTTTTAGGCGCACGATAGCCCGTTGGAAAGGTTTATCCGAGGAATACACATTTTTCCACTATTTATGAAAGAACAATTTTGACTATGGAGAGACCTAAAAATGTTGTTTAGGGCCTCAAAACGGCCCCACAAGTTAGGGACCCAAAAACTAGAAAAAAACTGCCAAAATGAACCAGTTGAAATAGGTGGGAGGCCACCGAAATCCAAATGGATCAATCCTACCCCGTTAGGAATAAATGGTCTCCATTGTGTTGAGTTCCCCCATAAGATGAGGAAATTTCTGCTGAATTTGGCCCCGGGTGAGCCACTTGCTTTGGTGCAGGAGCTGCCCTACTTTGACAACTCGATAAAGTTGGATCCTTTGTTGTTGGGTGCCCTTGATCTCTGTGTCCACAATCTGATCATTGGATTCCTATTTCATGCAATCAGGGTTGATCTGTTTTGGTGTCAACTTCTCTACTATCTTTGAGGTGTCGAATAATGGTGGGAAATATGGCCTAAGGAGAGCCATGTTGACGAATGGGTGCAAGCCAAGGAAAGGGGGAATGTTGAGCGCAAAAGCATTGTCACCCATAACCTTAGTGATGGTGTATGGCCCATACTAGAGTGGGAGAAGCTTTTGATGGGGTCCTGTAAGGAATTCTTTCTGCAAGTGAAACCAAACTTTGCCGCCCACCTGAAACTTATGTTGTATTCAATGTTGATCATGGCGCTGCTTGTACTTAGCATTTGACTTCTGTAAAATATATTGAACCTACTAGCATGTTTGTTGGATCCTTTCAATGAACTGGGTGGCTTTTTCATCTTCTGGTGGAGGTGGTTTCCAGTGGTAGTGCAACATCCATGGGGCCCAATGGTTGGAATCCCAACCCCACCTGAAAGGGGCTATGACCAATTGAGCTATGCAAGGCTCGATTTTATCTATGCTTGAAATAGGGAAAACTCTCATCCCATGTGTGGGGGTGAATTGAATTTTGCATGCCCAGGATATGTACGATCATTCGATTGATGACCTCGGTTTGGCCATCTTTCTGGGGGTGGAAGGAAATGGATTTGGTGAGCTTGGTATCCAACAGTGACTAGAGGCTCGACCAGAATGTGTTGAGGAACTGACTGTCCCGATTTGAGACAATGGTTTGTGGGATCTCAAAGTCTACCCAGACACGTTCAAAGAAAAAATTGGCAGTGGCCTCTGCAGTGATGTTCTTCTTGTAGGTGGCCATAATTTCCATCTTATAAAAGTGATCAACAAGCACAAAAACAGAGTCATTTCCCCTCTTGGTGGACAGGAGGCTAGACATGTAGTCCATTGAGATGGATTTCCCTGACTTGTCGGGAGTAGGAAGAGGGGTGTACATGCCCTGTTTCTTAGTGGTCGGTTTGGTAATAGCGCAAGTGATGAAGAACCTGATAAACTTTACGACATCCTGTTGAAGTTTTGTCCAGTAGAAATTTTTCTGCAACACTGCCACTGTCTTTTCTTCACTAAAGTGTCATGCCACCCGACTGTAGTGAGATTCCCAAATCAGCTTCACACGCTCACTTGATGGAACGCAGAGATGGACTAGATGGGACAACAACCCATCCTGAATATGGAAATCAGTGACCACTGAGTTTGCTCCGAACATTTTGTAGGTGGTGGAGAAGTCAGGGTCTATGTCATAGATGTGGGGCCATACAAAGGTCTCATGGCTGCAAGAGTATAACACCGTGGTGAGTGTCGCGAATGGAGGTCGGCTGAGGAAATCAACAACTCGGTTGGTACTTCCTATTTTATACTTGATGTTGAGGTGAAATTACTGTAAGTATGTGGACCACTTTTGATGGTGGTCATTCTGTAATTTTCCTTAGGTCTACATGAATTGTAGTGGCTTTTGATTAGTGTGGATGACTGTCTCCTTCCCCAGAATGTAATGTATCTACTAGCGGTAGGCTTACACAATGGAGTACATTTATTTTTTGTAAGTAGGGTACTTAAAGACAACATCTGATAGTGTCTCACTATGATACACCACGTGGTGGTCGTGTTGAGTGAGAATGATGCCCACAACATAGTCTGAAGAATCTGTATCGATCTCAAAGGGATGATGCAGGTCTAGTAATGAAAGTACTGCATATGAGAACAAACGCTGCTTCAATTCATCAAAGTCTTGTTGTTGGGACAGGCCCCACACAAATTTTGCCTTACCACCACCCCTGGTTACTTGGCTGAGGGCCCATGCGATATGAGAGAATCCCAACATGAACTTGCGATAGAAATTGGTGAGGTCCAAGAAGCTCCTAAGCTCAATGAGTGTGGTTGAGGATGGCCAGTCATGAATGACATATATCTTGGCTGGATCCACATGCACACCATGTTGATCAACGATGTAGCCTAAGTAATGGACCCAATCAATGCCGAAGGATAATTTTTCCAAGTTTGCATATAGTTTGTGTTGCTGCAGGGTGTGCAAAACCTGTTGAATATGTTGCAAGTGTTCCACCCAAGTATTGTTGTAGATGAGGATTTCATCCAGATACACCAATACAAAAGTACTGGTGAAAGGTTGCAGGATATCATCCATCTTCCTCATAAAAGTTGTTGGAGCATTTTTTAAACCAAAGGGAATGACCAACCATTCAAAAAGACCTTCTTTTGAATTGAAGGCAGTCTTCCATACATATGTTTGTTCTATTCGGACCTGGTGGTAACCAGACTTCAGATCAATCTTACTGAAGTATTTGGCCCTCGTGAGCTGATAAAGGAGGTCGTCAATTCAGAAAATCAGGTACTGGTTCCAGACTGTGATTTTATTCAGGGCCCGTTAATCAATGCAGAGTCACCAAGTCCCGTCTTTTTTTCGCACCAGTACAATTGGTCTCACACAAGGAAATGAGATGGGATGGATGTGCCCCTTGTGGAGAAGTTCTTGAATCTGCCTCTTGGTATTCTCATTTTCTAACAGAGAGTGACAGTAGACCGACCCATTGGGTAGTGGTGTGCTTGGGGTCAGATCGATGGGATGCTTGACTTGGCAGTGCAAAAGTACCCCAGTAGGAGAGGAAAATATATCTAAGTATTCTTCCATGAACGTATCCACTTGCTTCTATTGTGTGGAGAGATGGGATGCTAAGGCATTGGATGTGGCTGCGATCTTTTTCTTACTCTAAGAGTGAATCACGAAGAAGTAAAATTTCCTGGTCTGATAGATGACCTTCCTGCATTTCTTGGAAGAGATCAAGGAAATGGCACTAGGAGGGACTGCCTCGGGTATCCTGTACAATTTCCTATTCAAAGTAATAATAACACTACAAGGCCTAGACTCATATACAGTGTCGTTACCTAGGTCTGCACCCTACCCTTTTTCTCCTTCACCCTATCCATCCATCAATGTTGAGTTTTGTTGTTTCTTGTTTAGCCTGTCCTCCATTTTTATTTTTATGGCCCCTGTCTCCCTTTGTGTTTTGCACCATAGATTTTTATTTCTTGAGTGAGGATCACATGTTATGGTTTGAAATTGGAATACTTGTCATCATAAGTTATCACTAACATAGAATACAATAGGTCCACCTTAGTCTGTGTGTGTGCAGGAGATGTCCAGGATCGAGGAATCCAGTGGACAATGCAGTAAACTTCCACAAAATTGGAAACCAATCAGAACATGCCATTCGGGCTCAGAATGCACGCATTGACATGATTGATCTTCAACAGTGAATATCCAACCACCATCTCCAGATCAACGATTCTATGGTGTTCGGGTAAAAATCATGAAGATATGACATTTTGTCATAGAGGACCTAAGTCACATGCTTATCTCTATCGGTGACATCCTCCATATCCATATCAACGATCCTCGTTGCATTTTAGACCCCCCCTGACTGCTATACCTTTAACAGGGGAGGGGGGTCTGGAATGGTGATTTTTTCACCGTGGGCCCTACCTAACATGGTGGCTCCTCAGGATTTCAGACCCCCCCTCTCCAAACTACTTACTGCCTACACCCCCCTCTAGAATCTTGTCAGATTGCCTCCCAATACTACCCCTCTCACCATGCACCATCTTTCTTCCACTCACCTTCACTCACTACTATCGCTCCTCTCACCATATGACACTTGGCTCCCACTCACACTCCACTCTTCATCCACCTATACACTCACACTCTCGATACCTTCCTCACATCACCTCTCACCACTTGCCACCTGCCCACTCATCCTATCTCCCTATTGGACACCTGCCTCCACATCCGTTTGTTGATAACCAATTGCAGGTGGGAGTTAGTAGGGTCAACACAAACAATCATCTCTAGTGGCCTCAGACATCTCGTAAGCACGCTAATTCTCGACACATCACACACGTCTGCCACTCCGAGTCTATTTCTGACAGTTCAGCTTCTCCAGCGCATGCATCAATTCTGTCTCAAAGACAATAGCAGTTTTAGTTAGTCAATTCCAACATTTTATTAGATTAGATTAAAGAGTGGTCTTCTGTGTGTGATAAGAACCACTTTTTTTGGTTAAGTCCAGTGTGGAGTTCGCATGTTGAACTCCATGCAATGTTAGTTAGATTAATGAGTCTATCTTAGAGTCAACAAATTAGAATTATGTCTCAGTCCCTTAAGGACGAGAACCCCGACAACTCTGTTAAATAGGGAGTTTTTGGATGTTTTAAAGGTCAAATTTTGGGAAAGGAAATCAATATATCAACTTGACTAGACCTGTTTTGCATATGGATAAAAGTATCTACTTGGTGAACATGTTTTTGATGATAGTGTTTGTTTTCTAATCTATCATTGTGTTTCTTATCGTGAATGCAATCTTGATTTGTGCTAAGTGATTTTATCTCCTTTTCAACTATTGTATAACTTGGCTTTATTAACATGCAACCTATGATTACAAATATGTCGTGATGAAGCCTTTTTTTTCTTGCAACCTGTGGGAGTGATTGCATTCTAATACATGTTTCATGCTTGAAATAATATTTTGTGCATCAAACTTATTGCAGCGAATTACTCATCGAGTGGTGTGTTGTTTCCTTTCCTTTACCTCTGTTTTTCATAGTCTTTCATTAGTGTGCCACTAGCCAAGGAGGACCCTCATCCTTGTCTGTTTCAAAACCCAACCTTGAGCACTTATTGGTAAAACCAACCCTCTAACTGACCCACAAAAGACAAAGAATAATCATTCTAAACTGATAGGTGTCCTAGCTCTGCCATTTAGTAGTCAGGTGTAGACCTTAGGAACAACATCTTCTGGCACCATTGCCGGGGATTAGAGTAACGAAATATCTTTCCCCGGGAGAACAACATTGATCATCTCTGACCTTTGATGGTGAAAAAATGTCCGACACAGATAGACTACCATCTTTCACCTGACGACACCATTGAATAAAATTTAAAGAAGAAATATTGACGCACAAAAAAGGATTCAATAGATCCAAATCTGAAGACAACAAAGCCAAGAAGAGTCATTCAAACCCTGAGAAGGATATAGTAGTTTTTGAGCCAGAGAGGCAACTAAGAAAATCCACTATAGCCCAGAGATATACTTCCCCCCTCAAGGGTAAAGTTGCACACAAAGAGCCTACGTCTAATCATCATCACAAGCAGCTTGAATTTTTTATCCCTAAGAATATTAATTCCAAAGAGGCTCAGACATCTCCAACTCCTTATTCCACATCAACATCCAGTCCTGCATCCACCCCTGTATCTCCCATAAATTTGCATATTCCTATTCTTCAAGCTATGGAAATTAATAGGATGGATGTCATTATTGCTACCAGATATGCACCCCTAGTGATGAGTGTAGGCTTACATGCACTCCCAGCCACATATTACATGAAATATTTACCAAGGTATAATGGGGAAGGTGAGGTAAATTCTAAGGAACATCTGGTATCCTTTTACATATTTGCAGATAACTTTAACATTGATTATGTAGATGTATGGATGAGGTTGTTTGTGTAGAGTCTAGATGGGGAAGTAATAAAGTGGTGTCTTCCTCCATCCTCCATTGCATATATTGAGGCGTTGGATGAAACTTTCATAAATAAATGGGGAGATAGGAGAGATTATCTCTACTACATCATTGAATTTGGGGCCCTAAAGAGAAATAATGGTGAATCTATTTTAGACTTCACCAAGAGATTCAATAAAATGTATGGAAGAATTCATATGATATTAAACCAACTGAATCCTATGCCAATATCACTTATGCCAATGCATTTGATGTAGAGTTCTCCCTCCTCCTGAGAGAGAGAAGATCAACCACACTGTTGTAAATGCAGGAAGCAACCATTGAGGTTGAATATAATATTTTGGCATAAGACAGATTAAAGACCAAATTTGATAAAGATAAGAAAAAACAAATAGAGGATTCCCCTGCCTCCTCTAACTCAGCCACATCTGATCCAAAACTCGATTAAATGACCAAAAATTTGAAGGATTTGACTTCCAAAATAGCTAAGATGAAGTAGGAACCTAAACAACCAAACAAAGATTTTCAAGGGAATGGTAATAGAAATCAAAATCAGTTCAGAAGGCCTAATGATTCCCCTCAAATAGTGTAGAGAGAAAGGAGAAATGTTGATGATCAAAGGGTAGTGTGTCCTTTCCAAAACAATCAGATTGAGGAGATGAATGCAAAAAATGATGTTGTGGATGATACTGTTGTGATTTTCAATGAAACATATTATTATACCATCCATTTAACAAAACAAGAATATGAGGTAGCACAACTATCAAATAAGTTCAACAATTAGACATGGGAGGAGGGAGTTATTCAAGGCCAAACCAAAAAGAAATATGATTTGAGGATGAGAGTAGGGGCTCCCAAAGACACTACCTCCAATCAAAACAAACAAGATGAAGCTCCTCCCAAGCCAAATCCAAGTAAAGGTGTGTCATATAAAACTTAGCCACCTCCCTCATCTAAAGATGCAACCCCTGAAATAAAAGAAACTGATAGGCCACCAACCTCTTTCAGCCTAGAACATGAGTTGAGAAAGATCAAGATCTTTGTTCCTTTGACAAAATTGATGAATAATGAACCTTTCAAAAAATCTATCATGAAAGTTGTGCATCCAAATTCGTCTAGTGTATCTTCTGATGTAATAATTTTGCAGGATGAAAACCCAACCATTATTGTGGGTCCACACATTGAGGATGGATCTGATGCTTCTCCTCCATTATATATATCTTTGAATGTCCATGATAAGATCTTCCATAAATGTCTTATGGACTCAGTATCCTCTCACAATGTCATGCCCAAATTTGTTATGGAAGAGATAGGTTTGGAGATCACCAAACCTTACTAGGACCTATACTCCTGTGATTCTAAGAAAGTAAAATGTCTCGAACTGATAAAGGATATGGTGGTTTCTTTGGCATAGTTACCCATGAAGAGTGTAGTGATAAACATTGTGGTGGCTAACATTCCCCCAAATTTTGGTATGCTCTTATCCAGAACTTGGGCTAATAAGGTTGGAGGGTCATTGCAAATGGACCTCACTTATGCCACCATCCTTGTGTTTGGAGGAGAACATAGGAGGCTATACAGAGAGGTAAGGTTGACCTACATTGTCAATGACCATCAAAACCCAAGAAATAACCCAATTTATGTTGTTGAGTATGAGATTGGATCATCTATGTTTCATTTAAATGACGATGAACCTAAAATATCAGTTTTCCCATGCAAAGATCAACCATTGGCATCTCAACAAAACAAAGTATGGAATATGTATTTCGATGGCTCTTCATCAAAGGAAGAATTAGGTGCAAGTATACTCCTCATTTCCCCTTAAAAATAAGTAATAAGCCTCTCTTATAAGTTGGAGTTTGAAACTACTAATAACATAGCTGAATATGAAGCTCTGGTGTTGGGACTGAGGGCTGCCAAAGACATGGCCATTGACTGTCTAGCATTTTTTGGTGATTTTGAGTTAATCATCAATCAAGTAAAGAAAATTTATTAGGATAAACAACAGAGGCTTAAGCAATACAAAAATGAGGTATGGGATATGATCGATAATTTCTTTCCGGAATTTAACATTTCTTTCATTCACAAAGAACAAAATCAGGAGGTAGATTCTATGGCCGTAGATGCCATCACTTTTAGGCCTCCCATTGGCCCAAATATCAAATATCAGGTAGAAATCAGGCATAGGACAGCCATACTAGACACCAGAAATCACTGGAAAGTATTCAGTGATGATCTAGAGTTGTAGAGATTCCTACACACCATTGATGAATTATCCAATATCTCAATTGATAAAAAAAATCAAGAAGGTGAAATTGAGGAATTAGAAGATCATTAAACATCTCATCTGCTGAAGACAATGGCTGGTCATTATATTGTGGAGATAAAACCAATCACATTCCAAGAAGACTAGTGCCATTGGAAAGGTTGTTTGATAGTAATGATGTTTACAAAGGAGATGCCATGAAGAATCAAGAAGAAGGGATAATAGATTGCAATATTGGTACCACTGAGAATCCCAAAATCATCAAGTTGCCCAAAGCAATAGCTGCAGAACAAAAGGGCATGTATGTCAGTCTCATAAAAAAGTTTGCTGATGTTTTTTCATGGTCCTATGAATATTTGAAGACGTTTTACACTGACATCATCCAACACAAAATCCCTATAAAGACTGGCTCCAAGCCATTCAGACAGAAGATTCGACAATTTAATCCCATGTTAATGTCCATAATTGAGAAAGAGATGAAAAGAATGTTGGATGCCAAGATTATTGTACCATTGAGGTACTCAAACTGGGTGACCAACGTAGCACTTGTAAGGAAGAAAAATGGGGAGATACGCTTGTGTGTTGATTTCAAAAATCTCAACAAGTGTTCTCTGAAGGACAATTGCCCCCTCCCCAAGATGGACCATATTTTATAAAGGGTGGTAGGTGCACACAAAATTTACTTGTTAGATGGATACTCTGGTTATAACCAGATAGCAGTGTGGGAAGATGATAAATAAAAAGCAACATTCACCACCCCATGGGGAACATTCATGTATGAAAAGATGCCCTTTGGGCTCATGAACGCAGGGGCCACTTTTCAAAGGGCCATGGACATAGTTTTTGTGGGATGAAAAGAAAGATTTATGGTCATTTACTTGGATTACTTAACCATTTTCTCCAATTCCAATGATGAACATTTGTAGCATTTGAAACAGGTTTTCAAGAAATGAAGGAGGTATGGAATATCCATGAATCCTAGGAAGTCTCACTTTGCCATGCCAGAAGGAAAGCTCCTGGGCCACATCATATCTACAAGAGGTATTAAAATTGATCCAAAGAGGGTTTGTTCCATTCAAGAGATTGAGATACCCATAAATAAAAAGGTTGTCCAGTCTTTCATTGGTAAGATAAACTTCCTCAGACGTTTTGTGCCAAATTTTGCTGAAATTTTGAAGCCTATTACTAACATGTTGAAGAAATATGTTGTGATAAAATGGTCCTTGGAGGTGAAATCATCTTTCCAAACAATAAAGTAGGATTTAGTTGAAGCCCCTATATTAGCCAACCCTTACTATACCAAATATTTCTTCATCTTCTCCTTTTCTTCATAGGAAACCATTGTTGTTGTACTGCTGCAGAAAAATGAAGAAGGGCATGAGAAACCAATAGCCTTTTTCAGCAGAGCCCTCTGAGATGTTGAGCTGAAGTATGATATATTAGAGAAACATGCTTATGCACTAGTCAAATCACTCAAATCCTTCAGGGTTTATGTGCTACAGTGTATCATAACAACCTTTTTTCCTAGCAGTAGTGTCAAAGAAATTATGTTCCAGCCAGACAGTGAGGGAAAACGAGGAAAATGGATTTTCAAACTGTTGGAGTATGACTTGCACATAAATACCACCAAGATGATCAAGGGGTAAGGACTGGACAAATTGATATCAAAATCAAATGGTAAGGTGCTATAATTGCATCAAATCTTCACCCAATCAAATGCACCCATCATGCAGCCTGGACAAGACAACTTATAGGTATTTGAAAATTACTACTCTTCACCTTGGTATAAAAACATCATCTATTTCCTGCAACATTTTGAATGTCCACCAAATGTGAAAAATACAAAGGCCAGGTCTCTCAAATTGAAAGCTATCAAATTCTGCATCTCAAACCAGAACTTGTATTGGAGAGATCTTGCTGGCATCTTGTTAAAATACCTTGATGAAAATGAGGCCAAACAAGTCACATCAGAAATGCATAGAGAAGTATGTGGAGGAAACCAACATTGGAAGGCCAAAACTTTCAATACCCTAAGGGAAGGGTACTATTGGCCCACCCTTTTATCTGATGTATTTACTGTTGTCAAGGCCTGCAATGAATGTCATATTTTTGTAGGGAAACAAAAGTTACTATCACTTCCCCTAAAACCTATCACTACCAATGGTCCATTTAAGCTATGGGGGTTAGAATTCATAGGAGAGATAAATCCACCCTCCATTGGACATCACAAGTGGATCCTCACTTCCACCAATTACTTCACCAAGTGGATTGAGATTGTGCCCACCAGGAATTCCACTGACAAAGTGATCATCAATTTCTCGGAAATCAATATTTTTTCCAAATTTGGTTGCCCCAACAAGCTTGTAACAAAAAATTCCCAAGCATTCAATTCCAAAGCCATGATTGAATTCTATGGAAGTCATAAAATTTCCTTGACACATTCCACACCCTACTACCCTTAGGGGAATGGTTTGGAAGAATCATCAAATAAAACTCTCATTAGCATTATCAAGAAGTTACTGGCTAAAAACAAGAAATCTTGGGACATTAAAATCAAGTATGATTTGTGGGATGACATAATCAACACCAAGAGGTCTTTGGGAACCTCTCCATTCCATCTTTTTTATGGCATAGACGTTGTTTTTCCCACTCATCTTGGTATACGGGTCCTAAAATTATTACAGGAAGATATTGAAGAGCCCAATGACATCCAAAGGAGAATATTCTAGTTTATATAAGTTCAACAAAGAAGAGAAGCACTGGATCAGAGGACTGAAGTGTATTAGATCAAGATCAAATCAGCCTTTGACAGGAAAACCAAGGATAGTTTTTAGAAAGGTGACCTGGTCTTGAGGTGGGATGCTAGAAGGGATGAAAAGTCCAAGCATGGTAAATTAGACAACCTCTGGTTCGGCCCCTTTAAGGTGGTTGAAGTTCTGGACAATAATACATTTATCTTTCACCACCTAGGTGATGTAGAGATATTTGGAGGCCCAGTAAATGGGCACTTCCTGACTCACTACTATCGCTCCTCTCACCATATGACACTTGGATCCCACTCGCACTCCACTCTTCATCCACCTATACACACACTCTCGATACCTTCCTCGCATCACCTCTCACCACTTTCCAGCTTCCCACTCATCCCATCTCCCTAGTGGGCACCTGCCTCTACGTCCACCTGTTCATAACCATTTTCAGGTGGTAGTTAGCAGGGTCAACACAACCAGTCATCTCCAGTGGCCTCAGACATCTTGCAGGCACGCCAATTCTCGACAAGTCACTCACGTCTACCACTTTTAGTCTATTTTTGCTAGTTCGACTCCTCCAACGCATGCATAAGTTTTGTCTCAAAGACAGTAACAATTTTAGTCAATCAATTCCAACATTTTCTTAGATTAGATTAAAGAATGGTATTTTGTGTGTGATAAGAACCACTTTTGTTGGTTAAGTCCAGTGTGGAGTTTGCATGCTGAACTCCGTGCAATGTCAGTTCGATTAATGAGTCTGTCTTACAGTCAGTAAATTAGAATTAGTTCTCAGTCCCTTAAGGACGAGAACCCTGACAAATCTATTAAATAGGGAGTTTTTGGATGTTTTAAAGGTCGGATTTTCAGAAAAGAAATCAATATATCAACTTGACTGAACCTGTTCTGCATATGGATAAAAGTCTCTACCTGGTGAACATGATTTTGATGACAATGTTTGTTTTCAAATATATTGTTGTGTTTCTTATCATGAATGCAATCTTGATTCGTGCTAAGTGCTTTTCTCTCCTTTTCAACTATTGTATAACTTGGTTTTATTAACATACAACCTGTGATTACAACTATGTCTTAACGAAGCCTTGTTTTTCTTGCAACCTGTGGGAGTGATTGCATTATGATACATGTTTCATTCTTGAAATAATATTTTGAGCATCATAATTATTGCAACAAATTACTCATAGAGTGGTGTGTTGTTTCCTTGCTTTTACCTATGTTTTTCATTGTCTGTCATTAACGTTCCACTAGCCAAGGAGGACCCCCATCTTCATCTATTTCAAAACCCAACCTTGAGCTTGTACTGGTAAAACCAACCCTCTAACTGACCAACAAAAGACAAAGAATAATCATTATAAACTGATAGGTGGCCTAGCTCTTCCCTTTAGCAGTCACGTGCAGACCTTAGGACCAACATATAACATGATGTTTTCATAAATAAGGTTGGCCCAAAACAAAATTACAAACTTTGAGAGGCGAAACATCACACAATGTGTCGTCTTTGAAAGACTTGATGCCATACGAAAATCAACACTATTGGCTGATGCAGAGATCACTTCCTTGGTGGAGCCATCCAATGGTGTAGGGTTGCAGGTGCGGTGTTGTCGGCAGGGCCAACCGCTTGACGACCTCTGTTGATATGAGGTTCTTCTGGCTACTGCTATCAACGATGAAGTGCAAGGGGGTGCCTTTTACCCACATCTACAAATGGAAAAGGTGCCCACCTTCTTCTGGCTCGTTTGGTTCACCAGGCTGGAGCTTGGTGGTAGCAATGGTGGCACTGGGTTCTGCGTCAATGATCTGTCTTCCCCTTTCTGGTTCTAAATCAAAGTCATAACCCGCATTTGATTCAGAGGCTTTCACTTCGGCCACCAACGACTTCTTTGAGTGGAAATAAACAGTGTTATGCCAAGGGATCTTATGGAAGTCTCACCACTTCCCGATATCCTTCTTTGTCTTTCCAGTGTCCTTCTTTGCTTTCGGATTGGATTGGTTGTCTTGATATTGTCCATATTTTCTCTGTCCTTTGTTATGTAGGTTGCAACCATCGTTTCCTAGTTTTTGCTGCAAGGGGTTCCCAGGCCCAAATTGTCACGTCTTTTGTTTGTGTTGGTTAAATTTCTATTTTCGGCACACTAGTTCAGTGGGAGTAACACTAGTTCAGTGGGAGTTAACTGACTAGTTCTATTTTAGATTTCTAATCTTATACCATCATTGTTATGCATTCATTCCTAATTATAGGATGCCATTGCCTATATGAGTGAATATCACTCACTCATTGATAAGATCATAATATGCAATGATTATCATTCTTCATTGTGTATCTCTCTTCCTTTTCTTGATAATTTTTGTTTGTGTATGCTTTATCTATATCTCCTGTGTAGGTTTCTATGAAACACTGACATGGTATCAGAGCTACGCTGCTTGGAGCAAGACAGAAAAGCCAAAGAATAAGGAAAATCGGAGTTTCGACGAGATAAACTTGTGGTCTCACCTTTCAGCATTTATTTCTTCAAAAGTATTAATTTTTTGAGGAAAAGACCCTCTTGGGAAGTAAATACACCCATTATGCAAGTGGGTTTTCAACCGTTTGGCGAGATTCCTCACTGTTTTCTCAGAAAGTAAGTCGGAAGATAACCTCCTGAAACTGATACAAATCTGTGGTCGTACCTTTCTACATTGATTGCTCCGAAAATGTTAAGTTTGAGAGGAAACGACTCGCGAGAGAAGTAAATTGACCTATTCTGCAAGTTTGTTTTCAACCATTTGACAATATTCTTCACCATTTTCTCAGAAAGTAAGTCGTAAGATAGCCTATTGAAACTGATACAAATCTGTGGCCGTACCTTTCTACAGTGATTGCTCCCAAAATATTAAGTTTTGGAGGAAACGACTCATGTGGAAAGTAAATCAACCAATTCTACAAGTCGATTTTCAACCGTTTGGCAAGATTCCTCACCGTTTGCTTAGAAAGTAAGTCAAAAGATCATCTCTTGAAACTGATACGAATTTTCACTTAAAGTGCCCTTTCTGGCGTGATTTCTTAAATTTTCACTTGCAAATTGAGAGCAAATTTTTAGGGGTTCTTAGAAATAGTGGGAGAGATGGATAGGACAACTATTATATAGTCAAACTTGGTGGTAATCCTCACACCATACAATTATTTTGATTGGAAGCCCAAGGCAGAATTCCAACTCAGAAGGAAAGGACTGTATAATTTGACGATGGTGACAGAAACATAACCTACATCANCGTGGGAGAGATGGATAGGACAACTATTATATAGTCAAACTTGGTGGTAATCCTCACACCATACAATTATTTTGATTGGAAGCCCAAGGCAGAATTCCAACTCAGAAGGAAAGGACTGTATAATTTGACGATGGTGACAGAAACATAACCTACATCAGGGATTGAGAAGATGAGATGGGAGAACAATAAGGATGAAGCCACAAGACTACTTCTTGAGTTAATCTCCACTGATTTATGGTTTCATGTTGCCTCATGCAAGACTCCAAATGAGATCTGGACCACCTTGGAGGGACTCTTTGGAAAACAGGATGAGATGCGAGGTCATATGCTTTAGGTAGAGTTGAATACCTTAGACCCTAAAAGTTTTGATAATATACAAGATTTCTTTACTAAATTTAAATCTTTGATTTTGATCTTGGGTGAATGTGGTATTGACAAGTCTACACAAGAGAAATAACTTATTCTAACAATATTGGCCAAGCTAGGACCATAATACGTTGTATATGTCTCCAATTTCCATTCTGGCAGATGTTTTTTTGGAACAAATTGGAAAATGCCTACGTTGGCTCAGTTCATTGAGTCTCTTACACAAGAGCAGATAAAAATCATACATATGGGCCTAATGAAATATCCAAAAGAACATGCACTCACCATGCATGATGGAAAAAGTTCATCCAAACAGAACATGAAGGAGGAATATTCCAAACCCTTTAATGATTCTTCAGGTTCCAAAGACTGTTCATAATCCAAAAAGAAGAAGAAGGGAAAACAATGCACTTACTGCAATAAACTGAATCATGAAGAATCCACATGCATGAATAAATAGATTGATCTTATGGAACAAGAACTTCAGCAAAACAACCTCAGAAACCTCATTCCAGAGGGAGTGAAGAAGCAGAAGGAAGAAGATCTTGCTCCTAATAAAGGTAATCATCATGCTCTTGTTGCAATTAATTCTTCATCTAATTCATGGATTATAGAGTCTGGTGCATCCCATCATATGGCAGAGAAAGAAGAATTTTTCTCTTCTTTGAGTCCATGATCAAGACCCCCTATTCTCATGGGGGATGACACTCCAGTAGCAGTAGAAGGAGAAGGGAGAGTGGAACTCCATAATGACAGTTTTGAGAATGTTCTACATGTTCCGAAGATTTCTATGAATCTGCTCTCAGTTTATCAGATCACTTAGAAAGGTAAAAAGGTTGAATTTACATCAGATTCAGTTTCAGTAATTGACATGCATGCCAATTCCATCATTGCAATTGGTGAGGTGGATCACAAGTCAAGGTTGTATAAATTCACTAAGTTTTCTGACGAAGACTCCTCTATTCTACTTACACATAAGGAGAGTACTTTTCATGCACCTCCAGTGCAACATGAATATACTCTTGTTCTTCCATTATTTTCAGACATTAGAGATGATTCCATACACTCATATTCTATACATGGAAAAAATAAGGTAGTATGGCCAGATAAGAATCCAATGCCAAAGCTTCAACAGGTGCCCAAGAAGGCATAGACCACACTTTAGGAAACATATAACCTTGTAGGGAATCCATTGGATTTGAGGAATTGATCTCAGCACGAGGAGCCTTCTCATGTATTTCAGCTTCAGCACCTGTGATGCCCATGCATTGTTATATGGTTCAATCTACTGATCCGCGTACCTACAATAAGGATTTGGGAATTCCATTACGGCAAGAAGCCATGCAAAATGAGTATGACTCACTCCTAAAGAATCAGACTTCGCATCTGGTTCCACTTCCACCAGAGAGGAATATTTTCAAGTGCAGATGGGTCCACAGGATCAAGAGGTACAAGGCTAGATAGTTTTCCAAAGGACTTTATCAGATCCATAAATATTTCTACATCTTCACGAAGACTTTCAGTGAGAAGAAGTTTCATAATTTGTGGGATCATCTTGCAATGAAGAACACAGCTGCGTAGTAGCTGTCATTTTCTTCTTTTGATACATTATCTTTTGAGGGGGGGATTTTTTCCCACGTGGTTTTCCCTCGTTCCTCACTTTTATTCATTGTTCATTAGTTGCATTGTACATGAGTATCTAAAATGGCCTAGTACTCGGGACTCATTTTTTACTCCATAGTGATGTTCAGGGGGGTGTTGGAGAAATTTCTATTTTCGACACACTAGTTTAGTGGGAGTAACACTACTTCAATGAGAGTTAACTGAATAGTTCTATTTTAGAATTTCTAATCTTATACCATCACTATTATGCATGCATTCCTAATCATAGGATGTCATTGCCTATATGAGTGAAGATCACTGATGCATTCCCCCCTACCCTCCTGGGGTTCTGCGACCTCCCGGTCTAGGATCTTTCTTTCACCTGAGTCATATCGACTCTTCGGGCTCCCGTTTGAACCCAAAACAATTATACACATGACCCTTTTTCCTCCTTTAGGAATAGGTTCTATGATACCTGCACCCTCTGTCTGCGCACTCTAGGCTCTCTTCAATTTGCAAGCGCTGGCTCCTTTTCACTAGCCCCTTCCTACATATGCCACTAGGCTATGACCTTTCACAAACATGTGATTGCAGGTGCATGCAAGAGTGGTTTTAGACAAACCCACTTTTTTCCCTGCAATTCACCTCCAGCTGCCATGTATCCCTTTGTTAAAATCGTGGTTCCAATTGCGACCCACTCACGGAAAATTAATGTTCAAGCATGTCTTGTCCCCATAATCATTCTCATCTTTCAATCTAGTCTAATCCCTTGGTGATGATACGCGATCAACGACTGCTATTTATCCTCCCTTTCCTGTCTTCTTTCCTCCTTCCATGCTCGATCCCAGATCTCCACAATCTGTCGACACATAGATCCCTTCCAAATCAATGGCTATGGTTGATTCCGACTTTCTGGCCTTTAGGAGTTTCAATTACCAAACCTTTCTCTTCCCTGTATGACAATATTCTGAACTACAAGATCTGTCGACACCTATCCCTTTAAATATGCGGCCAAGATCTCCTCCATGAATCCGGCCTTCGGGAATATCAATTCTCAAATTCTTATTTCTTTCAGAGAGATTTCTCGAAAATGGCAGATCGTCTTCCACATGTCCTCTTCAATCAAGGGTTCATATCCCACTTTGGGACTTTAGCCTCCTTGATCAGATCAATGGCCCTTCAGCTCTTGTTATCACTGAAATTTCGTCTGCAAATGGTTACAGGAATCTAGCTTCATCAAACAGTTCTGAGGTCACCCATGGACCAAAATTACCACAAAAGCATTTCCAAAAGGTCCAAAACTAGACAACCAGTGATAAAATTAAGGTGCGCTATGACTACATAGGGCGCGCACGCACATGCGCAATCCAGAAGCGCACAAAAAGTGCACATGTGCATGATGCACGACTGTGGTCACTAAAAGTTGCGCACATCTGAGAACGACGCATTTATGAGATTGGTTGGCCTCCCACCCACTTCTAATTCAGCTTCCAAGTTGATTTGACACCCAAATCTCGACTGAATCCGCTTGGGTGGCTGGTCAAAGACCTAAAAATGCCCTAAATAGCCTTTTTTCACACAATAAGCTAGTTGCATAATACCTCAAAGTGGTGCTATAATACAAAGTCATGGGTGCACTTCATTTTCAAGGAATTCATTTGCAAGGTTATGTTGTTGCTATTCTCTTGGGGAATCCTCTTTTCTCATCAAGAGTATACTAGCATCATTACATTAGGCAATCCATCTCACCTCTTGAGTGGATTAGTTTGGGATTCTTTCACCATTTCATTCAAAGTTGTAAGAAGAGCTTAGTTGTGGGGGTCCAAGAGCCCTCCCTTGGAGGAAGAAGGGACCCAAAGTCCTCTTTCTTCTTGGTGTTTTCTTTCACTAATATAATCCTTGCCATTGGTCACATGAGTCTTATTGGTTTTTTGTTCTTGTGTCCTTATGCTCAGTAGTTTAGTTGTTCTTTTATTTCTTAGTTTAATTCTTAGTTTGTTCTTTTATGTTTCTTTCTTTAACCCTTCCCTTTACAGCTGTCTTGCTTAGCTAACCCAACTAAGCTTGTAAGCACCTCTGTTTTTCTCATTTAGGTGACAAAAGAGGCGCAACAGATTGGTGACTCCATTGGGGAAGGTATCAATTTCCTACCCCATTTGGGTTTTTCTAGCTCTTATTTTGGTTCATTTAACCTGTAGGTACCTTAATTGGCCCAATCTGACCTGCAAAACATCCAATTCAAAGCTGAATTGAGAGAATTCCATCCAGAATTTTCTTCACGGCCATGTGTCAGTTGTGCGCAGGTTTATTGGCCCATAGTCGTGCATCGTGCACACGTACACCAAAATCACAGTGTTGTTCTACGCACCTGCGCCCAAAAGACTGTTTTGGGTTGCGCACAGGCGCTCAATGTGCCTCTGTCTACTCTGAGACCCACACACCTGTGCAGAAAAATACACATTGTAAACCTTTTTGTGATTTGGGGAAGGCCCCTAGCCTTCTTAAAAGTGATTTCATGCATATTGTAATCTGCACCACACTTAGTTCCCTCTTCATATAAAGGGATTAGTCAAGACACATAGGCACTCTGGGGGTTTAAAATCATTATTTCCTCTTTTGCTTTCATTTTTCCACATGGATGGCTTGTTTTGACTAAGAGTATAAGTTGGAATAATTTGTAATCACATAAAACTTGCATTGGGACTAGAAGTTGGATAGCAGTCATTTAGTATGCTCTTCTCTCGCACTTCAAAATGACCTTGAGAATAAGAAAAAGATTGTAAGACAATTTCATCTCCCTTAAACAACACTAAAACCTTTAGGAGAGGACAACGGCCCCCTCGGGACTCCTCTTAGTTTATTTTTCAAACACATCTCAATATTGTAATGGGCCCATACATGCTGCATGCTACAAAGATAGGATATTGTTGAAATTTGTTTTCTTATATTAAATCACTAGGGAAGTTTAAAGGTTTTGTAACGGGCCCATACATGCCCACATGATCACAATCTAGGATAGTTTCAAAGCTTTCTTAGATTAAATCACAATAGGGAGTTAAAGGAATAGTAAAGGACCCACATGGCCACATGCTAGCTTCCTAGGGACTTTTGAATTACCCAAGGTTGTACCAAAGGCATTTAGTTAATTAGGTAATCAACACTTGTAAGGACCAAGCGAAGTCCACATGCAGCAAGGTGACACCTAATTCATTAAAACATTGGCATACTTTTCACTCATTCACACACAAAAGTCACTTATCACTCACATAGTTTTCCTCTCGAAACG
>JASDQU010097067.1:0-21582 GCA_032191745.1 Picea mariana | reverse complement strand
ATAATAATAATAATAATAATAAAAATAAAAATAAAAAACTTAAATAATAATTATGATCTTCATTAAATCTTGTAACATGAAGGGGGTAAGAAATTTAATTTATTCATAAAAAATAAAGTATGTGGATATAAAATGTAAAGAGGGAATTAATTGTTTTAATCTTTTTGATAATTTAAAATATACTAATTTAATGATAAAAGGGAATAGGGGTTAAATTCCACACTTGCCTTTTTGGGTTCTAATTTAAAAGGGGAAAGAGGGAAAATAAAAAATAAAAAAATTAGGAAACTAGGAAAAGAGGTAGCATAAAAAGGGAAAAAGGGGAACTTAAGGGAAAAAGAGGAAAGTCAACTTAGTAAAGAATCTACCATTTAAGAGCTTTCTAATTTTAAACTCAATTAACAATTTTATAATAGGGAAAGCCTTTAAAACCTGTAAGGGAATTTGGGGACACCTAGGAGTGATTCTAGGAGTAACTCTAGGTGGGTGAGTGAAATAAGACAATTAATTAATTAAATAAATTAAATAATGGAGGAATGAAGGGGATGGGTGACACTTGTACGAAGAAGAATTTTTAGGAATTTATTTTAAAAACTTTAATTAAATGAGATTTTATGAAAAAGAGGAAGTTCAAAACTCTATATAATGAAGGAAGGAGAAGGAGGATGCAACATCTTTTGTTTGTGTAATGTTACGCTGCAGAAATATCTACTTAACTGATTTACTTGTGGGAGTTGGGATACCCAGCTCAGAGAGGAGTGGTAGCTCAGCCTTGCGAGGCGACCTGGGTGCTAGTCTAAATCTCTGGATAGTGTGTGTGTGTGTCCCCTTTGTAGCTCGGAGGGCTAAGGGGGAAGAAGAAGTACCCCTAGCATTGGCTGGGAGGTACCGATGAAGTCTCAATGGTCGACGAGCGGGAATTGCACAGAGCGTGTAGACGACACTCAGAGCAGGTGAACAGGCAACGATACACTTCTTCATTGAATGGTAGATTGTTGTAGGATTTATGATTTGGATCCACTTGTTTATTGTGTAGGTAAAATGGTTGTCTAGTTTCATGATTAAAATTTTATAGCCTAGTTGATTGATTGGTTGATTGAATTCCCATGACCTTCGTTTCCCGCATGTCATGGATGCTCTATGGTGTTGATTGTTACCTTGAGGTTGTTTAGCTTTTGTCCTTAGCTCGTCAGTCCTCACCTGAGTAGTCGGTCAGGAGCCTAATGTATGGTCGTCGCCTTAGCGTTAAAATACCTATGGATCTCAATGCACTCCTTTTCTGTGTGAGGATGATGAAGCGAATGACGAACCTATCTGTCATCCACCTTTGTTGTTGTCTTTGGCTAAAGGTTTTCTTTTCATCCTAATGCATTTTTTTTAAACCCTGCAGAATTTGATTGTTGGCAAGTTTTTCTATAAACTCAGCATGTATTTACCTAGTGTTATCTCATTTTTACATCATTTTGTTTTTATCTCGCTGGACATTTCTGCGTATTGCATTCTCGAATGCATTATATTGTTGGATTTTGGATATGCATTTTAAAAGTGTTGAAGGAATTTCCTTTACTGAAATATGGCTCTACATCTTCATTTTAATTGACAGTGTTTTTGATAGAGCGATTGCTAAATCAATAGAAATTTTTTACCGGTGCATCTTACTCTACGATTTTAACCTTCTTTTTACACCTCTATACTGTGGTATACCTCTGGAATTTAATTCATTGTAAGATGATTTTAGCTAGCCTAGTGGCCCACTCCTTGACCAGTTACAATCATTGGACTTCATTTTACATTCCTTCTCTGCGATTTTCTTTTGGCTTTTCTAGCCATTGATACCCTGCATTATTACAACGATTCCAAGATCTTTAATAGAAAGGGATTCCTTTCAGATAGCACCTCCATTATTGATTGCATTATACACCCTTTAATATTGGGATTTCCTAACATGGGTATATAGTCTCGAGATATGCAGACTATTCCTTTAATTCATTCACAACTTGGCACTGTTTAGGAGGTAATACCATGCTTTTATTGGCTATATTTGAATCCTTTTCTCCAATATCTCTAAAGTGATAGGAGATGAAAGATAAATTTGATTTGAATGGCATTGTGCAAACATCTCTTGAGATAGAGAATTGGTATAACATTGACTGTTCTCGTTATATATTGCCTTTTGTGTTTGTTGGAGCTTCACCTCTACGTTTTTATCTGCTGATTCCTTCTGCCTGCATTTATCTGTGGCTGGTGTGTCAATCTTAACCTATACAATATCTATTATGGATATTCCTATGATATTATCTGTCCTTATGGTGTGTTTTACTTAGCCTGCATTTGCTTTGGGTTGGTGTTTGTGACCTGGTAATCGCTGAGCATGGGGACTGTGTAACATGGTCAACGATTAAAATGTATTACGTGATTGCTAGTTGGATGTTCATAGCCAGCTTTTTTATTTTAAACTACAACAACTCTATATCAATCTGCTTATTAGTATAAATGATAGCCTGATCTCTTGTGCATGATAGATAGTGGATTCTAGGGCATTTCACCTAAAATTTCAGGATTTAAGAATTCCAATGAGCCTAGCGTGTGACAGCCTTCTATTCGTATTTTCAACATTATTTTCAGGACAACATTCTATTCCTATTGTCAACACTTATTTTTGATAGCATTCTATTTTGATTGTCAGCACTAATTTTCATGAAAACCTTCTATTTGTGTTACTAGCATTTAAACCCCCAAACAAAAAAATTTGGCAACACCTCAAGTGGTTCAGTCTGACGGGTGAATTTAGTAATTCAGGACAACAAGTGTGTAGTGTACAACCTATGATATATTCCTTGCACCAAAAAGTAATTAGGTATTCTTTATATTAATTAAAAATGTCCCATTTCTTCGTTTTAATTTAATTAATAATATCTTTTATTTTATCTTTTAATTATTCTAGCATGTTATGTGGGGTATCGAAAATGTACATGAAGTATCATAGTGTAGAATTTTTTTATTATTCAGAGTGGATGAAGTGTATGAATATTGTAGAATTTTTATTTAGATATCCTTATATGGTTATGAAATGGTTTAAGTTTTTTTAAATGATTATTATATTTAGAGTAATGAAGTGTTTTCTTTTGTTAATAATAATAATAATAACAATTATTATTATTATTATTATTATTATTATTATTATTATTATTACTATTATTATTATTAGTGGGATGAGGAATTTTTGTGTAAAGGTTCTTAAGATGTACATAATCTATTTCTTTGGACATTGTTATATATATCTACATGATTATTAGATATTGATTTTAAAATATAATACTTATAACAAACAATAATATTTTAAGGCAAATTGATTTAGATGGTACTCTGATAACACTTGTAAAATTTAAATTGCGCAAATGAAATTGTTTTAAGGAAAATTTAGATTGTACCTTAATGATATTTTGAATTTAGGCATGCTAAGATGGGCTAGTGATAAATGACTAAAACAGACAGAAACTATTGACTAGCTTGACTCGACGATTGATCGGGATATTGGCGAAGTTGTTTTTTTGCTTGCGCTTCCTGTTGAGAGTGTTGACATCCATTCTAATTGATGTTCATACTTGGTCTTGTAAACATTTAATGTGCTTGGTTTGCTCACTGTAAGAGATTCTAGTTACTTATGTAATTGTTTGGGGTGCGTGGGGTTGTTAGGATGATTGTCCTTAGCTTAAGTAAGCTTGGTCTGCTTGTGTCGGGTGGGATGTAGATGCCTCCTTGTACCTCAAAATAGTCGCCAGCCTTGAGACATTAAATGGTCAAAATCGATGGGAACCTGGGCTTGAGCATTGCTTATGTGTCCTAGAGGTCCTAACCATTGCAGGGTAGGACGAGTGGGTTGTCATAGTCATTCTTATTTTTCGTCGGTTGATTGTCGTCCATTGCTTCCAGGTGCTTGATGTGCTTCTTAGGTCATTAAGTTGTTGTTGCGTGAGTTGCATGCATCATGTTCGTCGTCGTGTTGCGATGTTGAGTATAATTTCTTTATTACCCTTCTACACACGCACACACAAAAAAAAAAAAAAATTGAACTTGTTATGTGAGTATTGTTGTCGTAACTAAATGAGAGGGTTGTTACATATGGTATCAGAGTGGGTTCAACCCGCAACTTGGGATCGCTATGGATTTTGTTAATATGATTGATTATACTATTGTTGATCGAGTTGACTTGAGTGCATGCAGGTAATCATGGTTAGAGGATGCTACAGAGGCAGATGACAGGGTGCTAGGGGAGGAGGCGCGACGCCTCCAGTAGCATCCATGCCCGAGGGGTATAACCCCCAGGGAGATGAGCAGGTTCTCAGACAGGAGTAGATAGCAGTTGGTTATGTGGTCGGAATGATGAGATATTTTCAACGCATGTCCAAGGCATTGATCAGTCGTTTGGACAGAGATGAGGCCAGGGCGTCGGCACTCGCTGAGGTTCCACCGTGCGGTCCGGTCGGTACTAGTAGCGTTCATCGTGAACTCAAGAAGGTCAAATTTCCTGAGTTATTTGGTGCCCCAGACGATGCAGCCATCGAGACATGGTTGGAGAACATGGCAATGTGCTTCGCACTTCGCGATTATACCTCCAACATGAAGGTCTTCATGGTAGTCTTTCAATTGAAGGGGAGTTCTCTTCTATGGTGGAAGATGCTCCTACTGCAAATGAACATGGCCATCAAAGATGTGTCATGGGAACTATTCGAGGAATGGTTCTGAGAGAGGTAGCTTTCAGAGGAATTCATTGAGCATCATCTCAATGAGTTCAACACCTTACGACAGGGAGGTCGTACAGTGTCCGAATACGAGGCTCATTTTATGGAGTTGCTTCGGTATGCTCCACACCTTAACACCGAGAAACTTAAGGTCAACAGGTTCATGTTCGGCCTTAACGGCCGCCTACGTGCAAAGGTTAGGATTTTGATGCCTCAAACCTTGCATGATGTCGTCCAGAAGGCCCTCAAAGCATAGGAGGAGCTTATCAGTGGGGGTCAGACTAGGACTCTCGCGAGACCAGTAGGGCAGGTTTCATCTGGATCACAATAGCATCAGACACCAGCCAGACCTACACCGGGACATCGTGGCTTCCAGAGAGGATTTGCTTTCACTACACCCCTACGACCGATGCCTCAGCAGCAGACACCTTATCGGGGACCACAACATCAGTAGCAGTGTCGACCACAACAACAACAGTTTAGGCCTGTTCAGTAGAATAGACCAGGATTCCAGGTCGGTGGGCCGTCATCTTCTACTTCGGGTACCAGGACTACTGGGCTGAAGAAGGGGTGTTGGACATGTGGGGAGCCACACTACCAGTGCGACTGCCCTGTGGAGAGGACTAGAGCATCTAGATCAGCTGGACCCACTACCGTGGGAGATATGGGCAAGGCCCATCGGATTCATGCAGTGGTGAATAACCGCCAGGCAGAGCATCAGTCGACTGTTCTCGAGATGACAGGTACCATCACTAACTAGACCTTAGTATTTGGATAGATCCCGGTGCTATAGAGAGTTTCATTTCTGGTGTAGTGCTAAAAATGATTAAGGTTAAGGCAGTCGAACACGATGAGTTTAGCTTCGTAAAGATGGCCTCAGGTGCCAAACAAAAGGTTGAAGGAAAGGTTACGGGCTGTGTCCTTAACCTGGGAGAGTTTTTCACCAGGGCCAACCTGTACGTCACGATATTAGGATCTTATGACATCGTAATTGGTATGGACTGGTTGGAATCACATGAGGCAATACTCAACTGTAAGACAAAACGGTCGAGTTTGGTCGATGACGAGGGACAGAGATGTGTGATTGTAGGGAGAAACCAGGGAATTTACCTGAGGTTCATTTCTTCCTTGCAACTTCGGAAGAGCATGTGCAAGGGGTGAAAGATTTATGTGATCCTTGCGTTAAATGAGAAGGGAGTAAAGGAAGGTCTAGAACACCTTCCGGTGGTGAGAGAGTTTGCGGACATGTTTCTGGAGGAGTTACCTGGGATGTTGTCGGAGAGGGAGTTGGAGTTTACCATAGACCTAAAACCGGGGACTGAACCGATAGCAAGAACACCTTATCGGATGTCGACCCCGGAGTTACAAGAGTTGAAAATGCAACTGAAGGAGTTGTTAGACCTGGGACTGATACATCCTAGTGTGTCACCGTGGGGTGCACCTGTTATTTTCATACAAAATAAGGATGGATCATGGAGGCTCTGCATTGACTATTGTCAATTGAATAAAACCATGATCAAGAATCAGTATCCGTTGCCGAGGATCGATGATCTGTTCGATCAAATGAAGGGCACGATGGTGTTCTCCAAGATTGATTTGCAATCAGGGTATCACCAGTTACGGATCAAGGAGGATGACATCCCTAAGACTGCCTTTAAGATGAGGTTTGGACATTACGAGTTTACTATTTTACTGTTTGGACTGAAAAATGCCCCAGGGGTATTTATGAGTTTGATGAACGGGGTGTTCCGTGAGTACTTGGACAAGTTCGTCCAAGTATTCATTGGAAATATTTTGATTTACTCTAGGATGACAGAGGAGCATGACGAGCAGTTGCGCTTGGTACTACAGTGTCTGTGAGAGCACAAATTATATGGGAAGTTCTCCAAATGCTCTTTTTACCAATTGAAGATTCACTACTTAGGGCATGTCATCTCCGGCAAAGGCATCGTCATGGATCCAGCCAAGGTTGAGGCTATTATTGAATGACCTACGCCGACGAATGTCTCGGAAGTGCGTAGCTTCATCGGTTTAACAGGATACTATCGACAGTTTGTCAAGGGGTTTTTGAAGATAGAAAATCTGATCACGAAATTGCAGAAGAAAGACAAGAAGTTTTTTTGGACCGAGAAATCCACAGAAGCATTNGCATCTATCTCAGGCACTATGTGTTTTCTCATGACGCTTGGCAAAGGCGGCAGAAAGCGTTCGACACTCACCCAGCCTAAGATGAGTTCTTGTGCGCAAAGCTTCAAAGTGAGTTCCGACGCATTTTTGCAAAAAAAGGTGGATTGGTTTGAAATGGTAAAAGTTTAATTCTGGTGGGCAAAGACAAAGTTCGTTTGTTCACCAAAATTTGGTGAATTTGGAAAAAATTAAAAAAATGTCCCCTTGGCCTTTGCCTTTATGCAGAAATTTTATGAATGAATTAACAAAAGTTTCACCAAAAAGTTATATTGGCCTCGGGCCAACCTCCTAATGCTCGACACCAAGGGATAAGCACCGTTCAATACACCAACAACAAACACACAAAGCAGCGCCAGCACAGAGCCAACACCAAAGCCCAAGCCTCGGGCTCACTTCATCGACATAACAAGAGACCGTAAGCTCATTTAAATGCCCAAAGTTGAGTTCTTCTCCTGAATGTGGGATATTGCCCACGGGAAGTAAAAAAATAGATATATAAATGCAGCGTTTAAAACCCTCTGCCAAGTGTTAGAATCAGTTTAAAGGTGTCACGCAAAGAAAGCACACGTGCATAGAAGGCGAATGCGCAGGTGTCCCTAGTTATAGAGAGAAGGTTGGTGCGGGGGAAAAATCAAATTTATTGTTCGCCTCTCAACCAGTGAACGGAGTCTATCAAAATAACGAACCCAGTGTGGCAATACCCATGCCCTCACATATGTCTGGAGCTAGACCTGGCTCATATACAAAGCCTGCATAGCCACTACATCCAATGCAAATCCCTGCAGTTGGAGGATTAGGTGGAGCGGTTGATAGATGCGTCGTTTTCTTTACTCTCACCTTCCATTGTCGATGAATTGTTTCACCTCAGAAATGAAATTTCAAGCCAATTCTGATAGCTTACAAACTAAAATCACCCTTATCAACAAAGCTTCTGTTACAATTGATAATTCATTAAGCCCTGCCCATACCTTGCTTCAAATATCAAGAAAATATCACAGAGGCCTTCTTTATGATGTTCTGAGAACCTTAAAGGACTACAATATTCAGATATCATATGGACGTCTCTCTACAAATCCCAAGGGAATCTGCGAGGTGGATTTATTTGCCTTGCAAGCTGATGGAAGGAAGATAATAGACCCACAAAAGCAAAGTTCTCTGTGTCGACGCCTACAACAGGAAATGTCCTACCCTGTACGAATGATGATTGTGGATCGGGGTCCTGATACGGAGTTGTTGGTTGCATCTCGAATAGAGTTGTCTGGAAGGGGTAGACCTAGAGTTCTCCTTGATGTAACTCTAGTGTTAAAGATGCTCGATATCCGCATTTTCTCGACTGATATTGGAAGACATGCAATAGCTGATCTCCATTGGGAAGTCTACAGATTTCTTTTAATTGATAGACCAGATCTTTCGCTTGGGAGTAGTTGTACAAGGGAAGCCAAATTGCTTGGATGAATTTAGTGAACTGGGCGCAAAGTACAGGGTTTTGACTGCTGATGCCCAACTTGTTTTCACTATTTGGGATGTTTCTTCTCTCAAGCAGGACGTGTTCATCAGTAGTGCTACCTTCTGTCTTTTCAACAGCAAGAAACAGTACCATGTCTAAATAGGATACAGATGCAGAACTCCTAATAGATTATGTTATAGAAAAAGAAATGGAAATGTGAATAATGTGCGTCGGGTCCGTCATGTTGCAGCTGACAAGGCCCTCTGTGGTTCTACTCTTATTGAAGTTCTCCTCAGAGGAAGAGGCCAATGCCATTTCTAAATTGAATTTGGTCTATGATGGTGCAGATTTGAAGATGAAGCCCGGAACTATGAAACTATTGTTTCCATTTATTCCAACCTCGACAATCATCTTTCAAGAATAAGTGCTCCTCAAAAGCCTGGTAGAAAGGATATTTCTCAAAATTCTCATGGAGTTTCAAATTTGAAAGGTCCAATCATATTTCTTTGAAGAAAGCAGCAACTTCCAGTGGATTCGTGTGACATTTGCATTAATAATATCCTGGCAGTCGTAAATACAAATTTTTACGCTAATTCTGTCATATCAGTTCGCACTGGAGTATACGAGTTACAGTTGAGCATTTACAGGATCATAGCCAGGAGGTCCTTAACATCTCATTGACAGGTGTCATAGCATCATTGTTTAAAAGCATCTATCCTACAACTGGCAGCTGCTCTCAAACAAACTCCAGCATTCAACTAATTCTGCATCTATCTATTTTAATGCCATTAGAGTGGATTTGCCAGCAAACCGCAACAAACTCCAGATGTCGATCAACAGATATCAAATCTATTTTCCTTTTAATTGGTTGTTCGATTTGTTTGAGGAAAGAATTGACATGTGTCGAGTTGTGTAACTATTTTCTATTTTCAGAAAACAGAGTATGGGCCCGAGTCTTGAAAGGCTGAGGCATGTTTTCTTATTTATAGACCAGTAAAAAGAAAAGAGAGGGTTCGACTGGGACTGAGTGAGAGGAGATGGTCGACCCGTGTGAGGTTTTCGACCTGCATTTTTCAATTTTCTTTTCTAGAGCTGAGGGTTGTGCTTGGCCAGAAAGATTTTTCTGTAATCCTTTAATGATTGATCAGTAACAGGCTTGTTTTTCACAGGATTCTTGTGTCGGTGTATTGGTGTCATTTTCCTCTGTTAAAGTGTTTTCCTGTTATCTTTCATTTTTTTTTCAGTTCTTATTATCAGAAGGAATGTTATAGAAGAAGAATTTATCAGAAGATACTCTGCCTCTCAGCTTGTGATAATCTTTATGTTATTCATCTAAAGAGCCCAGCTTAGGAATTCTTAGCTGCTCCCTTGTCTGGCTTTTTCCTCTACTTTTTCTTCCTCAAGTCAACATCATTAAAACTCAATTCAATCGAAGATGTTCACTACCTTGCCCTGTGTAAAAGCTTTGTCTTGATCTAAGAAATCAACCACATTTCTAAGAGCAGACCCCATTTGCCCAATGGCCCTTCTTGCTATCCCTGACTAACCATTTTAAAATCAAAAACTCCATATTCTCATTACTTTTTTAGCTAGCCTAAAATCAGTCCCTTACAAACCAAGTTAAATCTAAAAGAGAGATCCCTCTCTGACTCTTGGAGGGCTAGATCCAAGACTCGAAGCGGTTTGAGGTTACCTCTGTGATTGCCTTAGCAGCCTTAGGCAAATTACAAAGCGCTAACAACACCGACGCATCCAAGGAAGGCTTAGGTGGAGTCTTGATGCAAGACGGACGAGTAATCACTTACATTTTGAGGAAACTGAGAAGGCATGAGGAGAACTACACGACACATGATTTGGAGTTGTTAGCCATCATTTATGCCTTGAAGGTTTGGAGACACTACCTTGTTGGACGGAAATTTGAACTAAAGACTGACCATTCTGGACTACAACACATATTTACACAAAGTGTCCTGAACGCACGACAACGACGTTGGTTGGAATTTCTTAGCAAGTACAACTTCGAGATTACTTACATAAAATGAACAGTGAACCGAGTGGTGGATGCATTGAGTCAGAGACCACGCATCTTTTCGATGCTGCCTCTCTAGATGAATCTACATGAAAATATTACAACCTTGCAATGTAACGATGACAAGTACAAAGTGGTCGAGGGTTTTATCGGACAAAACACAATGATGGTACCATGATTTGAAGGATTTTCATTTGATAGCGATGGATTATTGAGGTTTAAAAATTGGATCTACGTACCGCCGAACAATGAGTTGAGGATGTTGATCCTAAGCGAGGCTCATAGAGTAGTTTACATGGCTCACCCAGGAGTCACAAAGATGAGGGCAAACCTTAAACCCTTATTCTTCTAGAAAGGAATGAAGGCAGACATAGTCAACTATGTGGCCAGATGTCTAGAATGTTAGCAGGTAAAGGCTAAACATAGACACCCAGCTGAATTACTACAACCACATGCTATTCTGAAATCAAAATGGGAGGTTATTTCGATGGATTTTATTGTTGGATTGCTACTGACGACAAGGGAACATGACTCGATTTTCGTAGTAGTAGACACTCTGACGAAGAGTGCTCACTTTATTCCTATGCGTATGATGTATCAGCCACCTAACATAGCTAGAGTTTTCATCAGTGAGATTGTGAGGTTGCATGGCATGCCTAAGAGGATTATATCCGATTGAGGATCGGTGTTTACTGGACGATTTTGGATGAGTTTCCAAGAGGCCTTGGGAACCCAACTTAACTTTAGTACTGCGTATCACCTGGAGACTGACGGGTAGACCGAATGAATGAACCAAACCTTGGAATAAATGTTGCGCATGTATGTGATGGACCAACAAAAGCATTGGGAAGAATTCTTGCGACTAGTGGAGTTCGCTTACAACAACAGTTACCAGAGAACCATTAAAATGGCGCCTTTCGAGTTTCTTTATGGGCGACTGTGTCAGATGCCCTTGAGTTGGGATCAGCTTGAGGATAGAGTCCTGGTGGGACTAGAAGCAATCCAAGAAATGGAAGAGAAAATGAAACCAATAAGACAAAAGATTAAAGAAGCGCAGGATTGACAAAAGAGTTATGTCGATGTGCACCGTGTTGACCATAGTTACGAGGTTTGCGATCAAGTCTTCTTGCGGGTTAAAAAGAATAAGAGTTCGATCAAGTTTGGGAATGAAGCTAAACTCTCTCCTAGGTTCATGGGACCTTTTGAGATTATGGAGAGAAAGGGGCCCGTGGCCTATCAGCCAGCCTTGCCTGATTCTTTGCGGTGTATGCACGATGTTTTTCATGTATATGTTTTGACACATCATATTAGTGATTCTACACATGTTATTGACATGAGTTCCTTGCAGGTATCAGATGAGGGAGCGCTCAAGGTTGAGTCGGTCCACATCTTGGATCATCTCATTTGACAGCTACAACATCGAACGATAGATTAGGTCAAGGTCTAGTGGGAAAATTATAGTCCGCACTCGACGACCTGGGAGGACACATATGATATGCGCCAACAGTTTCCATTTTTGTTTGATAGATAAACATATGATACACTTTATTTCGACATTTATACTGTGAAACTTCAGGATGAAGTTTAGACCAAGAGGGGGTGTATGTAACATCCTTCTCTGGCGCACTGAGCGAACTTATTCTTTGAGGACACTTGCTCACAAGTGATCCAGATTATTATGCTATTAAAACTTTCGTTTTTTATTATGAGGCATTATGGGTTGATGACATGTTGTTTTATCGCTTTGACATAGATAGGTGTTATTGACTCGGCTTTACTTAGTGTGTAGGATTATGGACCTAGAGGATGCTGAGGCATCGATGGAACCCCTTGGACTCCAGATCGAGTCAGGGAGTGTGCCCTTGGGGTTTGATTTTTTTACTTTGATATTAGTGCATCTGACTGGATGATATGATATGGTTATGTTCTAACATGATTTGTTGATGATGCAGGCTGACAATAGCTTGTCGACCAGACTCACATATGAAGTAAAGGGGTCATGCATGACTACTAGAGATGTTGAGGGAGAGGTGTGGACAACAGCCTTGCCACAGCCTACAAACACTCCCATCATGGCTCGAACTGTAGGTTAACAATTACCTAGTTCGAAAGCACCCATGATGTTGTGAGGGCAGACTGCGATAGTCACTCACAATGATTCTAAGTGGCAGGCAATAAGGTGGGTGCCTTATTCCTTCGAATCCCTTAGTCTCCCACAAGTTCACCTGGTGGAGTGTTGACTCTAGTGGTTATTGATTTCTACCAAGTCAGTCAAGAGGTGAGTGGAACCCTTGGAGCACATAGTGAATCCTAAAGGGTAGATCGTGGAAGGGAACAAATAAGGCGAGTGGCACCCTTGGAGCACCTAGTGCATCCTGAAGGGCACGTCACATTGTTGTTTATAAATAAATGAACCTAGACGGCCTTAGGATGAACATTGAGATAAGATTTATAAAAAAATAAAAAAACATTTTCCCTAATAAAATGTCGCCCTTCACGAAAATTAAGGTCTAGTCTAAATTACGCTAGTGGTAAAATTTTGTCTTCTATAAAATAATAATAATAATAATAATAATAATAACAACTTAAATAATAATTATGATTTTCGTTAAATTTTGTAACATGAAGGGGGTAAGAAATTTAATTTATTCATAAAAAATAAAATATGTGGATATAAAATGTAAAGAGGGAATTGATTGTTTTAATCTTTTTGATAATTTAAAATATACTAATTTAATGATAAAAGGGAATAGGGGTTAAATTCCGCACCTGCCTTTTTTGGTTCTAATTTAAAAGGGGAAAGAGGGAAAATAAAAATAGAAAATTAGGAAACTAGGAAAAGAGGTAACATAAAAAGGGAAAAAGGGGAACTTAAGAGAAAAAGCGGAAAGTCAACTTAGTAAAGAATCTACCATTTAAGAGCTTTCTAAGTTTAAACTGAATTAATAATTTCATGATAGGGAAAGCCTTTAAAACCTGTAAGGAAATTTGGGGACACCTAGGACTAATTCTAGGAGTAACTCTAGGTGGGTGAGGGAAATAAGACAATTAATTAATTAAAGAAATTAAATAATGGAGGAATGAATGGAATGGGTGACACTTGTACGGAGAAGAATTTTTAGGAAGGAGAAGGAGGATGGACCATCTTCTATTTCCGTAACGTTACGCTGCATAAATATCTACTTGACTGATTTACTTGTGGGAGTTGGGATACCCAGGTCGGAGAGGAGTGGTAGCTCGGACTTGTGAGGCGAGATGGGTGCTAGTCTAAATCTATGGATAGTGTGTGTGTGGCCCCTTTGCGGCACGGGGGGCTAAGGGGGAAGAATAAGTACCCCTAGCATTGGTTGGGAGGTACCGGTGAAGTCTCAACAGTCGAAGAGTGGGAGTTGCACGGAGCACGCAGATGACACTCGGAGCAGGCGAATAGGCAATGGTACGCTTCTTCGTTGAATGGTAGATTGTTGTAGGATTTATGATTTGGATCTGCTTGTTTATTTGGTAGGTAAACTGGTTGTCTAGTTTCATGATTGGAATTTTATAGCCTAGATGATTGATTTGTTAATTGATTTCCCATGACCTTCGTTTCCTGCATGTCATGACCACCCTGTGGTATTGATTCTAGCCTTGAGGTTTTTTAGCTTTTGTCCTTAGCTCGTCAGTCCTCACCTAAGCAGTCGACTAGGAGCCTGATCTACGGTCGTCGCCTTAGAGTTAAAAGACCTATGGATCTCAACGTCCTGCTTTTTTGGGCGAGGATGATGAAGCGAATGATGAACCTATCAGCCATCCACCTCTGTTGTTGTATTTGGCTGAAGGTTTTCCTTGTGTCCTGATGCGTTTTTTTTAAACTCTGTAGAATTTGATTGTTGGCAAGTTTTTCTATAAACTCAGCATGTTTTTACCTAGTGTTATCTCGTTTTTACTTCATTTTTTTTTTATCTCCCTGGACATTTCTGCATATTGCATTCTTGAATGCGTTATATTGATGGATTTTGGCTCTGCATTTTAAAAGTGTTGAAGGTGTTTCCTTTACTGGAATATGGCTCTACGTCTTCATTTTAATTGACAGTGTTTTTGATAGAGCGATTGCTAAATCAATAGAAAATTTTTACTAACGAATCTTACTCTACGATTTTACCCTTCTTTTTATACCTCTAGACTTTAATTTATTGTAAGATGAGTTTCGCCAGCCTAGTCGCCCACTCCTTGACCGGTTATAAATCATTGGACTACGTTTTACATTCCTTCTCTGTGATTTTCTTTTGGCTTTTCTGGGCATTGATACCCTGCATTATTACATCAATTCCAAGATCTTTAATAGATAGTGATTCCTTTCAGACAGCGCCTCCGTTATTGACTGAGTTATACACACTTTAATATTGGGCTTTCCTAACATGGGTATATAGTCTCGAGATATGCATAATGTTCCTTTAATTCATTCACAACTTGGCATTGTTTAGGAGGTAATACTATACCTTTGTTCGCTAGATCTGAATCCTTTTCTCCAATATCTCTAAAGTGATAGGAGCTCAAAGATAAAATTTGAGTTGAATGGCATTGTGAAAACATCTCTTGAGATAGAGAATTGGTATAACATTGATTGTTCTCGTTATATATTGCCTTTTGTGTTTATTGGAGCTTCACCTCTACGTTTTTATCCACTAATTCCTTTTGCTTGCATTTATCTGTGGTTGGCATGTCAATCTTAACCTATACAATATCTATTATGGAGATCCCTGCGATCTTATCTGTCCTTATGGCATGTTTTACTTAGCCTTTGTTTGCTTTGGGCTGGTGTTTATGACCTGGTAATCACTGAGCGTGGAGACTGTGTAACATGGTCAATGATTAAAATGTATTACGTGACTGCTAGCTGGATGTTCATAGCCAACATTTTTATTTTAAAATACAACAACTCTATATCAATCTGATTATTAGTATAAATGATAGCCTGATCTCTTGTGCATGATAGATAGTGGATTCCGGGGCATTTCACCTGAAATTTCAGGATTTAAGAATTCTAGTGAGCCTAGTGTGTGACAACTTTCTATTCGTATTTTCAGCATTATTTTTAGGACAACATTCTATTCCTATTGCCAGCACTTATTTTTGACACCATTCTATTCCTGTTGTCAGCACTAATTTTCATGACAACCTTCTATTCGTGTTACCAGCATTTAAACTCCCAAACAAAAATTTATGACATCGCCTCAAACGGTTCAGTCTAATGGCTAAATTTAGTAATTCAGGACAACAAGTGTGTAGTGTACAACCTGTGATATATTCCTTGCACCAAAAAGTAATTAGTTCTTCTTTATATTAATTAATAATGTCCCATTTCTTCGTTTTAATTTAATTAATAATATCTTTTATTTTAACTTTTAATTATTCTATCATGTTATGTGGGGTATCGAAAATGTTCATGAACTATCATAGTGTAGATTTTTTTTATTATTTGGAGTGGATGAAGTGTATGAATATTATAGAATTTTTATTTAGATATCTTTATATGGTTATGAAATGGTTTAAGTTTTTTTAAATGATTATTATATTTAGAGTAATGAAGTGTTTTCTTTTATTATTATTAATAATAATAACAATTATCCCCCGGATGGGGTGCCATCCTGGGCCACTTGGCAGAGGGCGAATGAAGGGGGTGGCCAGCGGGGCACAGAGCCATGTGCCCGGCTCGTGCCCCACGCAGTCGTCAACCCTGGGTTTTAATGCGCATTCACAGCCGATGACAGGAGCAATAACTCCATCCCCTCCGACCGACTCCATGTATTGCATTATGCAGCAACCTCTCGGCATTTTCGTTTTGTGGTGTGGTTTCATCCAGAGCTCTTCGATTTTCATGGTTTATTGGGCAATTCTCGTCATTTCTCTTGGCTCTGCAGACCCTCAGCAGAAGCCGAGTCCCGCCATGCCTCGCCTTCGTATGCGTCCCCGCCGGGGCTCTCCATGGCACCCACGACGCCCCAGCACGTCCTCCTCGCCCTCTGGTTCTGCTGTTCCAGGTCGGGACAACTAGGCCATTGTGGACACCCTCTGGACTCTAGCTCGGCCTTCTCGCAGTGTCAAGCACTCCCTCTCTCCTCTGCCTTCACGCAATAGCCAACCCCGCCATAATTCACCAGAGCTTTCTACCTCTCTTCCGCGTGAACACTATGCTATACTCCATGATTTAGTTTTTGAGCTACGGGAGGGAGTGAGCGACCTCCAATTCCGAGTCCAGCAGATGGAGGGATGCCTTTCCATTCTCCTCCAGCTCTTGGCTACTCCCTCTCCAGTCGTCCCTGAGTACTCCAGTGAAGCCTCCGAGAGCCCCAACGATTTCGTGAGCAGTCAGCAAACCACCTCCACCACAGAGAGTCCCGTATCCGAAGGGAAGGAAGGCCATCCAAGTGCCACGACTCATCTCACGCAGACGGTGACTTGTGCAAATATGGAAGGAGCAAGTGACAACGCAAGCTCGACAATGGCAACAACAGCGAAGGGAAGCAGCCTCCAGGTGCCCGACAACAACAACCGCAGCGCCATGGACATGCAGTGGACCGGCGGGACACCTGTCATTGAAGAACCATGGATTGGCACTTTGCCTGAGTATGTTCGAGACTACACTGTGTTTGTCCCCTACTTTAGTTCTGGTGGTTCCCATGGTAGTTAAGATTCTAGTTGTCTTTAGCATTGTCAGAAACAGTTTACAATTTTTTTGGTTACTTGATATCTATGGTTGGCTGAACTGGTTTCTCCTCATGGAACAGTTCAGTAATTACAACCAAATAACTCTGTTTATATATTTTGGACCCTGGTTCTGAGAAGGACTCTTATATTAATACAAACTCTTACTTACAAAAAAAATAATAATAATAACAATTATTATTATTATTATTATTAGTGGGATGAGGAATTTTTGTGTAAAGTTTGTTAAGATGTACATAATCTATTTCTTTGGACATTGTTATATATATCTACATGATTATTAGATATTGATTTTAAAATAGAATACTTATAACAAACAATAATATTTTAAGGCAAATTGATTTAGATGGTACTTTGATGACACTTGTAAAATTTAAATTGCGCAAATGAAATTGTTTTAAGGCAAATGTAGATTGTACCTTAATGATATTTTGCATTTAGGCATGCTAAGATGGGCTAGTGATAAATGACTAAAAAAGACGGTAACTATTGACTAGCTTGACTCGACGATTGATCGGGATATTGGCGAAGTCATTTTTTTGCTTGCACTTCCTGTTGAGGGCATTGACGTCCATTCTAATTGATGTTCATACTTGGTCTTGTAAACATTTAATGTGCTTGGTTTTCTCACTGTAAGATATTTTAGTTACTTGTGTAATTGTTTGGGGTGCATGGGGTTATTAGGATGATTGTCCTTAGCTTAAGTAAGCTTGGTCTACTTGTGTTGGGAGGGATGTAGACGCCTCCTTGTACCTCAGAACAGTCGCCATCCTTGAGACCTTAAATGGTCAAAATTGATGGGAACCTGGGCTTGATCATTGCTTATGTGTCCTAGAGGTCCTAACCATTGCAAGGTAGGATGGGCGGGTTGTCATAGCCATTCTTATTTTTCGTTGGTTGATTGTCGTCCATTGCTTCCAGGTGCTTGATGTGCTTCTTAGGTCATTAAGTTGTTGTCGCGTGAGTTGCATCCATCATGTTCATCGTCATGTTGCGACATTGAGTATAATGTCTTTATTACCCTTCTGCACACGCACACACACCCAAAAAAAAGATTGCACTTGTTATGTGAGGCTTGTTTCGTAACTAAACGGGAGGGTTGTTACACTTGGAGGTTGGTTAAACTACCAAAATAATTTGGTAATGTCTCCAATTTAAAGCATTGAGACAAATCAATGTCTTGGAGGTTGGTTAACTTACCAAAGCACTCCAGCAGTGACTTCATTTATGAGCATTCTTCTAACACCAAGGCCTTTAATGACTGCAGAAGACAAAATTATTTTGGCAATTGTTTGAGATAGACCTTCCATTCATGCTCAGTATAATGAATCACAATCCATTCTAGGTGCTTCAGCTTCCTTATAGACTTTGGAATGTTCAAGAGGGGAGCATCAATGTCCAACTCCCGTAACTGTAAAGGTGCCTGCAAAATGTTTGTGTGTTTCAACTTCAAGAAAAATATAAATGGATTATCAATATTATCAAAAGAAACCCTTAGAACATATTTGAGACCTTGGTACAATATCAATAGCTAATAAACCCAAAATTTAATTCAACAAATCTTAATTTACCTGTGATTCATTTTTCCACAATGTTTTTAATTTCTCCCCTTCCACTCTTAGAACCCTTAAATTCTTAGTTGAAATCGAGGAAGGCAGGGAAGAGTAGGGATAGTTGTTCCAGTAGAGCCATATGAGATTTGGAGATTGCACCTTTGTCAAAATATGTTTCATGAGAACACTTACAGTGTCAAGAAGTTACGAATTACTCATACAAATTACACGGGATTTCTTCAAGTTCACCTGCATTGGAAAGAAAATCATTCGATTGTTCATCATTTTCAAATACTTGAATATATTCTTGGTTTTCAGGAAGTGAGGGCCTGGACCCCAAGATTCTTTTCACTTGAAAAGTATTCTTATTTTGATCATCATTTGGATTAAATAATGATGCAACAAGTGCCAAAGAGTCTACTTTTGTATTCCTTTCTCTAGGGATGAAAGATATATTAAATGAACAAAATGGATACATTAGTTGAGTTACTCTTTTTTCACACAATTTCATTCTTTATTTTTTTATCTTATATTTTTAAGTAATATGATTTATAACTAGTTTAGAGTCACCAGTTATAATCATATTTTCAATGTTCATTTCCAATGCCAAAATAATCCCTTGGATCAATGCCTCATATTCTGCTTCATTATGCATACAAGTAAATTGCAATCTGATGGCATGTGGGTGTATTATTGAATCGAGACCATTGAGAACAATTCCAACACCACTCCATGAACTTGAACATGCACCATCAAAAGACATTCTCCAAAATCCTTTGAAATAATTTCCTTCTTCATTTTTTGAGACACCTTATTGTTCTAAGTCCAGCATGACATAACTCCCTCCCTATACCAACATTGACATAGCCTTGCATCAATTCATTATCACTTTTATTAAAATAGAATAGTTTTCTTGGTTCCCGTGGAACCTTTATCATTGTTCCATCTTTATTGGGTAACATCATCCAGCTCCCATCATTCATGATGTACCCTCCAATCATTGTAGACCAATATCTACCAAGGACCACTCCATAATCCGGAGGAATATCAACTACTATAATCATGAATAAATTTGTGATATGTGGGGTAGCAGTTATCCAATCATAAAAATCTTTGATTTCTCCATATGCTAGGACTTTTCTTGAATAAATGGCATAAATACTTTCTCTGGTTTCATAATATTTGGTGCATCCCATACCAAGTGCTTCCATCATTGATAATGGCATGATATTTTTTGTAGCTCTAGTATGAATCATGCAATTATGAAGGAAAACATCGTTATTCTGTATCATGATATAAAAAGGTGGGAGTTTACCTTTCAGTCTTCCTATTGAATTATTTTGTTGTTTCCTTGAACTTGATGCAACAACTTCCATAGAATGATTGGACTCATCTAAAATTTTAAGGATGTTTTTCCTTTGTTGGGGAATTTTCACAACTTCCATGAATGGCAAAGTAATCCTTAATTTTGATAGATCATCTATTACATTATATGTCATATGTGGAGGATTCTTAGATTGAATTGCAACTGGCTTCCACTTATTGTCCTATGTTCCACTTGGTCTTATCTTTTCTTTTTATTTATCTACATTTTCTTTCTCTTTTCCCTTTTCCAAATTGTCTTTCAGTTTATTTGTTTTTTCTCTTGTTTGCACAACATTATCGTGTGACATATTTGATCCAGGAAGATATCGGTGGCCAACCACCTTTTCCACTAAATCAACATTTTGAGTGTTAAGCCCTAATATTGGCTCATTACCCCTTAATTGGGGCATATTATATTAGTAATGTTATTTTATTTATGTCAGCTTTAAGCCATTAGTTGTAATTATACCTCCTAGTCTCCTACATATACCAAGGAGACATTTTCATTTTGAATCATCTTGTACTTGAACATTTAAGTGGGGTAAAAGGAGGTTGCCCCATCGAAGAGGATTATTATCTGAAATTATCTCTTTTTCAAGGCATTGAGTACTTTTCCTGAGGTTTTTCTATGCTATATTGATGTTTGGTTCTTAACATATGGTATCAGAGGTCAAGGTCTTGGGGTTTCGCTGCTACATTTGAGACACCGTGGAATTTTCACTATAATTTTTTTTCTACAATGTTTCAAAAGGAACGTCTTGGAGGATATTTAGTAGACGGATCAAGGTACGTTGGGTTTAAAATTCATCTCTTAAGGCCTTATAATTTCGGAGATACAGCCTATACAAGTTAGGGTTTTGGAATCATCCTGAAATGAGTCATTGCATAATTTTCGCTATAAAACGTTTTATGTAATGTTTCAGACCCTGAAATCTAGAGTCCATTTACAGAAATTAGTAAGGTATCTATGGTAAAAATTTCAGCTTCTGGGTCATCTTAAATTTTTAGATACACCTTGCGTAAGATAGGGTATTTGACTAGTCCTATTGATTAGTCTCAAGAAAGTGTTCTAGGTAAAACAATCATAACTTCTCGCTAGAGTATCCAAATTGAGTGGGATTGGTTTCATTGGATCATGGACAGTCTGTAGTATTTTGGGTGCGAGTTTAAGAATTTTATATCAATTATTTTGTGCAGGGCATGCTATACAAGTGAGATCTCCTAAAAAGGCCAAAAATTGGCAAGTTGTGAGGAAGTTACCGTAAATTCCACTTGGCACATCCAATTTTGATCAGACCTGTTCCATTGTAGAGAAGAAATATCATAGAGCTATCTAAAATAAATTTTCATACTCAGAAGGGCTGAAACTTGGGAGATATAACAGAATAAATATTGTCTAGCAGAACCGCCTCAAAATCAAGATTCAAAAGTGATACTTGGCCAACATGCCACCAAAAAAGGGACCTTCTACACCAAATAAGCCTCCAGAAAATCCTAATTGGACTCTTGATGAAGGTGAAGAAATGTGTAGGGACATAAATGAACTACAAAAGA
>JASDQU010097065.1:21498-39341 GCA_032191745.1 Picea mariana | reverse complement strand
ATGTGTGAAATTATGAATTTATAATTCTATATATAGTGTGTATGGGTCTTAAATTCCCATGATACATAACTTTTATTCAAATGCTAGCTTTTAATTGATACCTGCTGAATGAAATCCCTCTTATTACCAGGGTCCTGTATAATATTACCTACAGGCGTATATGCAGACTTATATCTATCTCTAGGGTTCGATTCCATTCATATTTCACTTGTAATTCATCTTCTCAGAATTTACGATCATAAAATGGGGCTTATTCAACAGTTTTTATCTCACCATATCAGAACCAACATGCCCTTTTCGAATTAGCATACTCAAGTGGAAGCAAAATTCACTTGATTTAATCTAGGCATTTTCTTTTGATCGGATGTCAAGTTCAATAATATTCAACCAATTTTTATCCATGAAATATTTCACTATAGCACAAAAAATTACATTACATCTAATACCTATAATCATATAAACAAAGGAGGGTAAGATTTAACATATATGAACTAGTGTGTGGGAAGACAAAGGGAACAACCATGTTCCTCCCAACCATAGAACAGGGCAGCCAAATCACTTTCCCAATTCACCCCCTAGCCTGACCATGAGTCCATGAGGGCAAATTTTGAAAAACTCCTCAGTAATGTATTTTAGTTCCAACAGATTCCTCTTGCCTCACACTCAATCTGTAGTGTTCATAATAGTAAGAAAATCAATAGTCTCCTTCCCTAACATACTTGGCAGTGCCCTGCCTCCTCACATATGCTATTTATCAATAAAAATATTTTTTCCTAGGTCTTTTTCCCTCCCTTGGGAATTTGCGTAGCTTTCTAAATCCTTTATTTCCAAGGGCAGCCAATGGCCAAATATTTGATTTTCCACTTGTAACAATCAGACCAGAGGTAGTTCCAACATGTTCCCCACTCATGGAGTCATGGTTAGCTGATTTTAACATGGCTATTCCATTTGTCCTCCTGCAATCAATATAAAAATATTTTGTTTTCATACAAGTGTCATAGTCAAATAGTTAGTTGGGTCAAATCAGATCTCTACCCAATAGTATAATAATTAATTACAATTATCAAATTCAAAATTCAGAATTGCCATATCCTCTCCAAGCATTTTATCCTCCTCAACTTGGAAAGATTTGAGTTTTCCCAAGCTTGTGTTATCTCTTCGTAAGTTGTTGACCTTTCACAGAAGTCTTGCATGAGAGACTTGGCCTCCCTCGTTATATGATGCCTAGAAAAGCATCCCTTAGTCCAAGTTAAGCCCTTTTCTGACTCGTTAAAAATTAGAAAATATTGTTGATTGATTAGTCCCTTTCACACTCGTTAAATTAAACTTGAAAGGTTTTGAGTCTTATTTAATCTCTTTTTTGACTCGTCTAAAAATTGAAAATATTGTCAAGTGATTCTTTCCTTTCACACTCGTTAAATTGGACTTGAAAGGTCACGAGTCTTAGTTAATCTCTTTTCTGACTTGTACTAAAAAGTGAAAAGATCGTTGAGTGAACTTGTCTTTTTTCACACTCATAAATTTCTTTTGAAAAGATGTCTATTTGGCACAAGTTTATTCCTTTTTCACACCAAGTAGGCTAAAAGAAAAAAAAGGGACCTTTTCTGGCATTACGGTGTGATTGCATCTCATGCCCTTTCTTGAAGTATTGAGCCTATAGATGGTTCTCGCTTTGCGTTATAAACCATTTTCCTTAGCATTTTTGCATATTCAACCAAGGAGAGCCCTGTTTATATCCTTCGCAATTTGACACCCTATACCTAGGAGGGAACATTCCACCGAGTGTCCATATTCCTCATGCACTTCCCTAAATTGAGCATAGGTATGTTCCATTGCTGGAACTAGTTTTGATTACTTGCAACACTCATTTCCTCCTCTATATCACAACATTAATTTGTCTATGAAAAGACAAAAAAAGACAAGCAGGAAGGGAGTATTATCTTGTATTGGCAGCATTCATGTTGCCTTTGAATAGAGAAAAAAGTTATTTGAATCCATCCATCATCATAATTTTGGGATTAGCATGGCCTTAGGAAGTTGATCTCATTACAAAGTATTATCTACCGACTTGTTACTCTTCCAGTACCTATAGAGAATTTCATTGATGCCTCCTGAATCTCATGGTTTCATTATTGGGTCTATGCTTTCAGAGTCCTCCATATGTCTCATGATCCTATTCAAAGGAAGTCTATCAACCTGTGTCGGCCACTTCTCAGAACTCTTGACTTTTCCTGTCGGCCATACCCTTAGTTTGTCTTAGAATCACATGATACTGTAGTCCTATCATGCACCCTGGCCCTACTTTCATCATTGGTAGGTAGCCTTGAACCCACCAGTCGACATTTCATCATTGGTTGTTGACTGGGTGGTTTCCCTTGTGTTCGACGACAAGACATATATTCACACATTGGGATTTATGTAGTGTCTTGGATTCTATTAGCCTTATTTGTGGTTTCCTCGCCTTTGTCAACAATTTTCATCATTGGCTGCTATTCAGAGGGTATTTTGCATGCACCTCTTGCACTTGGCATATGCGAAAGGTGCACATATTCATTGGTTCTTGAACATGTTCTTCATCCACTTTCCACCAAATCATGAAGTTACTTCTTTGTACCTCGTGCTGACTGATGAGAGATGCCTTAATGCTCTCCTTTCAGTGGATCTCTTTCCATTGAATTCAACCCATTTGTTCTGGAGACGGGTCCTAGACTCTTATGAGTACCTTGAGGCTTGCAGTCATCAGTGGCATGACCTCTGGCCATTGACAGTTGGGAATAAATCAATGTCTCTTGATCGATGGATTCTTCAAGTATTTGACACTGTCTCCTTTATTCTGAATTGTAAGAATGTACTCAGTGCCTTGATACCTACTTTCATTATTTCTAGGTTGTCTCGCATTTGTTAACAATATACATCAATGAATAGTAATCAAAGGATGTCTCATTATGTTCGACCTCATCTCCCTTATTCACATGATGTAGACTTGCACCTTTGGTGAATTGTGTAGAAGACTTGAAGACATCACTATGTGGCCGCATCTTTCCTGAGTTGTTGCTTCCTTATCATTGGACCAATACCTATATGACTTTAGTGATCATGGGAGATTAGATTTTACTCCATGGTATATAGATATCTTCATATTGGTTTTGAGACTGGTTCTACTGGGCCTTTTTCATGACTATGACAACTATTGGCATGTAACCACATTTCTATTTGCCTATTCATGGCCACAGACACTTATTTGGTATATTTTTGACATGGATCCGCGGTGTAATTTTTGGCATCCATGTATGAAAAGTCAGTGAAGAATGTAATGAACAACTGAGTTCATCTAGCTGGTTCCCTACCACTCCACTTTTGGGTTGTTTATAATGTATTTTGTCCATTGCAAATACTCCTCTGACCTCAAACATTAGGGAGAATCTGCTAGAGAAATATTTCCCTCACTGTATGTAATCTTGCAAAGAGGGCCTTATTCCATTTCCCTATGCAAATTTATCTTCCCTGTTACCAAAATACAGATACTAAAATACAATTTTTTCCAGTTGTACGCATCTTTCACACTATACAACAAGTGTATATGCAGACTACTCTACTACAACTTGAGTACATCGGGATTTGTGCCAGAAAATCAAAAATAAATGGCGAGTTTCCATTTCACGACAAGAGATCTCTGATCCTTGGCCTTCCATATAGTAGAAACATTTTGACTCAACCCTTCAGTTGCATTTTGAAGGCTATAAAGAGGTCAATTCCAAGCTATGGAAATGGAGAAAATAATTCATCTTTGAGAGAAAAGTTACTCTGGAGAAATTATTTACTTCATATTAATTATGCATCCCTTTGTCTGTTAAGTATGAACACATTTTTCAACCCCCAATATCTTCCCTTATTGATGGAGGACATCATTATCTCCCTTATATGAGCTTGCCTTTGGTGGATAATTCAAGTGGTGGGGGCCCAACTGGAAGGAACTTGGTTTCTCGGTTCTGAATTGTGTTGACATAGGAGTATGTAATGTTTTCACTTCTGTTGATCATTTATTAACAGAAATACCCCTTTCCCGTCCAATTCATATCTTGCAAATATTTGACTTATTATCCATGGGCATATTTGTTATGTATATTGATGAATTATGCTATCTAATGTGCTAACCTTTTATATTTCCACCATGTGCTTGTTTTTCTTTGTTTGCTGAGAACTTGTTGTAGGTATATATAGCTTTAGGTCAAAGTGCTCAATGATGGACATCACCAAACATCTAGAAGAGGTAGGCTTCTTACTTATCTTTCTTGCACATTGGTTTATATAGCATGTTGTTGGGATAGAGTTGATTTCTGCAGTCATTTCCATCTGTTTTGGTTCACCCTAGCGATAGAGAGATTTTCCTCGTAACACCTAATGGTGGATACAAAAGGAACACAATATATTGATGATTATTCCTTAACTAATCATGAGATGAAATCATACTATGAAATGATGAAGGAAAGTATGGTTCAATTTGAGTCCCAAGAAAAAGCACATAATGAAATCAATGGTAGAAACAAATGTGAATTTGAAGATAGTAAAGAAGAACATCAAGAATTATAAAATGATATTTTCAAGACAATTATTAGACCTTCGAAAGAATTTCCATTTGACAAAACTCAACATGGATTAGGTTATGACTAAGGAAACAACTTTCAAATTACATATTAATCCAAACCATTTTAGTTTATGAGTGCAATATTTCTTGAAGAAGTTAAGAATATTCATAATATGTTCCCACATTTTGATAGATTTGGTCACTTGGAGACACACTGGTTTGATATCCATCCTTGTCCTCATTTTGGGAAGAAAAACCATGTCTCAAACAATTTTCAAAAGAATAAGAAGGTTAACTATATAGTTCATTATGGTTGTGTTACAAGGAAAATCTCTTTGTGGCATGGGGTAAACCATAACAGACAAAAATGATTGTAGAAGTCAACTCTAATATCAAGTATTCTATATAAACAAATATTCTAACAAGACAATATAAAGAGCCTACCTTGTCCTGAAATTTGATGAAGTCCACTATTGAACACTTGAATCAAATAAATATACCTTCAACTTGTCCTCCATAACCAAGAAACACAAGCATATGGTGATAATATATAAAGTTAGCACATTCAATAGCATAATCCATCAATATTCATAACAAATATGCCCATGTAATAACAATTAAAATATTTGCAAGAAATTAATTGGACAAGAAAAGAGTATTTCTATTAAAATGTAATCAACATAAGTGAATGAATTACAAATGTTTGTGTCAAAATGGTTTATAACCAAGAAACTAAGTCCCTTCGAGGTGGGCCTCCACCACTTCCATGTTCCACCAAATGCAAGCTCATATAAGAGAGACAATGAGGTTCTCAATCAAGTAGGGAATATCTTGGGGGATGAACAATGTGTTTAAACCTAAAAGGATAAAGGGATGCAAAATCAATATGAAGTGAATAATTTCTCGAAAGAAACTTTGCTCTCAAATTTGAATTCTTATCCTCTTTTCCACTGCTTGGATAGGGCCCATTTATAGCCTTCAAATGGAACTGAAGGGCTGAGTTAGAATGTTTCTAGTATATGGAAGTTCAAGGATCATGGATCTCGCGACATGACATGGAAACTCAACACCATTTTTTAGATCTGGGAACTGCAAAAAGGGACTTCAAGTCTGCATAGGGAAATGGAAAAAGGCCTTCTAAGAAAATTTGCATAGGGTGAGGAAAATATTTCTATAACATATGCCCCCTAATGTAGGAGGTCAGAGGAGTATCTGTGATGGCCAAACTACATTATAATACCTAGAAGTGGAGTAATGGAGATCCAATTGGACGAACTAGTTGTTCATGAGAATGTTACAATATGCACTCACTTTGCGCACATGGATGCTAATTTTAATTACATTGCAGATCCATGTGAAAATATACCAAAAAACTATTAATGTCCATGAATAGGAAATAAAAAGGTGGCTACATGCCAAAGGTTTTCATAGTCATGAACAAGGCCCAGTAAAACCAGTTTCAAAATGAATCTGAATATATTTTTATACAATGGAGTGCAGTATGATCTCACATGGTCACTAAAGTCACATAGGCACTGGTCCAATTAAAGATAGAAACAACTCAGGAAATTTGTGACTATGAACTGACATCTTCAAGTATTCTACACGATCCGCCAAAGGTGAAAGTCTACATTATGTGAATGACGGAGTTGAGGTCGAACACAATGAGACTTTGTTTGATTATCAGTCATTAAGGTATACCGTTAATAAACATGAGACAATCTACCAATAATGAAAGTAGGTATCAAGGCACCAAGTAAATTCTTAAAAGTGCGAATAAAGGAGTTGAGGTCGAACACTTGAAGAATACATCGATTAGGAGACATTGTTGTATTCCCAACTGTCGATGGTGAGATAAAGGGCCACTGATGACTGCAAGCCTCTAGGTACTCATAGCACTCTAGGTCTCATTTCCAGAATAGATGGGCTGAATTCGATGCAAGGAGACCCATTGAAAGGAGATCATTGAGGCATCTCTCATCATTCAACAAGAAGTACAATGCAAGAGCTTGATTATTTGGAGGAATTCAGACGAAGAACATGTTCATGAACCAATGACTCTGTGCATATTTTTCGTGTCCTGGATGGAAGCGATATAGGAAAAATACCCTCTGAATAGAAGCCAATAAGAAAAAATGCTGACAAAGGACAAACAACCACCAATAAGGCTAATGGAATCCAAGGCACTGCATGAATCCCAATGTGTGAATAGATTTATTTCTTTCAAATGAAAGGGAAACTCCCCAATTAGCGACTAGTGATGAAATATCGACTGTTGGGTTCAAGCTTACCTACCAACGATGAAAGTAGGACTAGGGTGCACAATAGGACTACAACTTCATGTAACTCTTAGACACACTAAGGGTATAGAAAACATGCAAAGTCAAGATTTCTAAGGAATGGCTGACACAGGTTGATAAACATCCTTTCAATAAGAGCATGAGAAATATGAAAGACTCTAGAAGCATATAATCAATGATGAAACTCTGTGATGTAGCAGGCAGCAATCAAACTCTCCATAGGGAAAAAAAAAGAGTAACCATTTAGGGGAGTAAACTCTAAGTAACGAGCTCGACTTCCTAAGGTCATGCTAAACCCAAAATTTTGATGACAAGTGGTCTCAAAAGCTTTTTCTCTGTTCAAAGGTGACATGACTACTGCCAATATAAGATAATATTCTTTTCTCTCCCATATTTTTTTGTTTTTTCATAGTCAAATGAATGCCATGATGCAGAGGAGGAAACGAGTGTTGCAAGTAAGCAACTAGTTCTAACAGTGGAACATACCTATGCTCAATGCAAGGAGGTGCATGCAGAATATGGATACTCAAAGGAATGTTTCCTCTTGGGTATAGGGTGTCAATATGAAAAGTATATAAACATGGCTCTTCTTGGATGATGATGCAAACTGCTAAGGTGATAGGCTTATAATGCAAAAGAAAGAACCAGAAATAGGCTCAATACTGAAAGAAAGAGAATGAGATAAAATTACAACTGAACGCCGAAAATTGTCCTTTTTTGGTGAATTTAGTATACTTGGTTTGAAAAAGGGGTAAACTTACACCAAATATATTTCCTTTCAAATCCAATTTACAAGTGTGAAAGAGACAAGTTCACTCAGAAATATTTTCACTTTTTGAGAAAGTCAGAAAAGATCGTAAACCAGACTCAGAGGATGCTTTTATAAGAAGCATATAATGGGGGAGGCCAAGTATCTCATGCAGGACTTCTTTCGAAAGTAAATAACACACAGATAACTAACACAATCTTGGGAAAACTGAAATATTTTTAGGTCGAAGAGGATAAAATACTTGCAGAAGTTACCTTATCTACAATATATCGAAGAATGCCCCTTATCTAGAAGGGTGTAGAGAAAGGAAGTTGATACTCTACAAGATCATTCCAATCAAAGGAAACCACCTTGGCACTTGGAGAGATCATTCTTGGAGAGAGTAGAATTCTCCCTTGCTAAGAAGATACACGACTAGAAATGATAAGTACATGGTTGAAGGATGCATCTCCCTCCAAAATAAGAGTGGGATTGATCAAAGATTGTATCGAGAATGTCACTCCCTTAGGATTTTAACTCTCTAAGAGAAGAGTGGGACCGACGGAAGATTGCATCGACATGACCACTTCTTCAACCATTGGTTGAATAGGATGAGAGACAACAAGGTCAAGAGATGAATCACCCCCAAAAATAGGAGTGGTGTTGGCCGAATATTGCATCAACACGACCGTTGGTTGAAAAAGATGCGAGAAAACAAGGTCAAGAGATGAATCACCCCAAAAAATAAGAGTGGTGTCGACTGAATATTGCATCCACATGACCACTATATCATACAAATAAAGGTCGGAATCCAAAGATGACTCAGAACCTGAAGGGACCCCGAGCAAGGAGCACACTTCTTGTACCAAAAAAATAGCAGGGCACAAACAAGTAAGGTGATATTCTTTGCAAATCCTACAAATAAACTTGGGATTACATATTATATGTTTAGGATTCTCAATCATATGAATACCCCCAACATGAATTGAAGTGGTTGGTGACATGCTCCCAGCATGAATTGCAGAGGCTAGTAGAAAATATCCAACGTGACTTGCAGAAATTGGTGATGAATGCCCAACATGACTAGCAGAGGTTGGTGATGAACCTTCAACATCACTAGAAGAGGTTGATGATTAATCCTCAACATGAATAACATAGGTTGGTGATGTATGTGTAGTGTGGCTAGCAGTGACTAGATTTGTGCCCCCAACGTGACCTGCAACGGCTAGTTGTTGGTCCTCAACATGACTTGCAGAGGTTTCCAACCAATCTCCAGCATGGGTTGGCGATATAATTCCACTATGACTTGTAGTGACTGGAATGGCCGCGGTTGGTTGTGGAATTTGAGACCAAGGTTCTTGGAAAGACTGGTTTCGAAAAATTGTGGGTCGGGAAGGGTTCTAGAATACACCATAGCCCTATCCGGTAGGAAAGTATCCTCCTCCAAACTGATTCATAATGATTTGTAAGGGAATCATCACCGAGGAAGTCACTTGTGAAGAGAAAATGACATGATAAGGGTTACTCGAGTGAGGGTATATGCTTCCCCCAAACGAAGAGACCCCATGAAGGGGGTTTCACGTATTATAAGATCGACTCCCCCCCAGATAAAATACCAGAGGATATATGGAGGTATTCCATGGGAAAATCATTCATAGGAACCAAAATAGTAGAAGAAGGATAGATGGACGGGATGTAATAGGAAAAATTACCGCCTACTTGAGCACTTGCTCCTGGCAAAGTGAAGCTAGGATTGGATCCATAGGAAGGAATATTCCAATCTCCTACCGTAAGAGTTGTATGAGGGATATGACTCCCACCATATGAAAAGGGAGAATATGGAGGCATCATGCCCCCAGACCCAAAACTAAGATTCACATAAGGAGATGAGATAGAGGATGGCAAGTGTGAAGACATGTATGGCATACCATGAGAAAAATTATTCTATGCCAAAGGTATTGGTTGAGTATCATGATTAAACATACCACTCATAAATACCAAAGGATTCGTCCCCATGGAATGAGAAAATACCATGGGTTGGGTAGTGCTAATTGACGGAGTCATAGGGAGTCCACTAACTATAGATATGAAAACTAAAGACATAATACAAAATCCTAAATCCAACTAATAATCAAAGAGCACACAAAAATAAACAAAAAATGCCAATATGCACACAAACATGATAAAGTGGCTGAAGGGGCCTCCCTCCCTATAGTAGGTATGCCTTGCCCAAGAGGGCCCTGAGACTCCCTACAAAATATTGGAGGTATTAAAATCAATTATAAGGGCCCTCGTGGGATTAACACCTAGTCGGTCAGATCCCCCCAGAGAGTTAATCCTCCATAAAGGTTGTGTGTTGTCCAACCCTTATATGACCCAGGCTACCTGCAGAAATACCCCTGCAAGTAAACTATGCAGTACCTATGTCAAAAAACTAAGAAACCACAATATAATTGATGCACATGAGAATAGTCGTAAGTCAAGTCTACTGTATGGTCATGGTAACAAAGCCCAAAATATTGAAAGAACTGGCTCTCACAGAGGTAAATGTACTAGCAAGATCCCCATATATGAATAGATCCCCATAAATATATCTGACACTATGAAGGTATTGGGGGAATATCCCCTCAACCAACCTCACACGAACTCATGCTTAACTCTTGTGTAAGCGGAGCCTCCTGACATCACCAATTATACAATGGATTTCACCACTCCCTTAGTCATACACATATGTTAATTTAATAGCCTTGAATAATTTTACTCACAAAATCCTATTCCAAGGCTCTAAATCCTAAGCTATTTTGTGCACCCTAGAAAATGAAATCGTTTCTAATCAATTTTAAATTATCAACATTTCTTTTAGTGGTCTTGATTACTTAAAAAGGTGCAGTAGTGAAATTGATGATGTTATGACTCAACAAGTAAAATAAATGAATATGAATAAAATCCAAAGTCCTAACTTCAATCCCAATGAATAATAATCTTTTCAAAATTCATTTTTCAATTTAATTCTTCAATTCAAAATAAAATGCAATCTTTCCATACCTGTACTAAGACCAATGATAAGAACCCAAAAGATCAAATGCCAACAATGCAAAATGCTTAATATTTTTGTATTTTCAATTTAAAAGAATGAAAATACCAGGATTGAAAAACAATTTGATATAAATAATCTACTGAATGAAATCATAGACAAACCAAGTAGGATATCAAGAAGAAAACACCCAGCCCATGATGTAAGGACAATCCATGAAAAGGATGTTGAGAAAGTCACCACCTGAAAATTCAACCAAAGAAAGGATTCCTATCACTCTGTAGTCATTTAAAAGTCATAACAGAGACCTAAGAATACTCAACAACCATCAAAACTTACCCAACAAACATCAAACTCAACAACCAAGAACACAAGAAAGATGTATGTGATTGTTCAGGAGAAAACCACGTATATACACCTCTTGTAGAAAGACAACACGTGTATGTACACGACTATCAAGTAAAAACCCGCGTATATGTAATAAAACACTTCCAGGTAAAGGATATGGAAAGAAACGCAGACTCACAATGAACAGAGGTTGTCAAGCAATCAGACGACAAGAAACTCAATATAAACAAGAGAAATCAAATGAGAAAAACACTCCAAATCCCGAAAAGAAGATTATAGCCCCAGTATGGTCGTCAATTCTGTTATGATAAAAATCTCTCGATGGCATGGGGTAAACCATGACAAACAAAAAAAACTGTAGAAATGAACTCTAATCTCAATTATGCTATATAAAAAAATATTCTAATAAGACAAGATAAGGAGCCTACTTCATCTCGACGTTCGATGAAGTCCACCGTTGAGCACTTGACTCAAAGAAATATACTTGCAACTTTTCCTCAACAACCAATAAATGAAATCATATGGTGATAATATATAAAGTTAGCACATTCAATAGAATAATCCATCAATATTCATAAAAAATATGCCCATGTAATAACAACTCAAATATTTGCAAGACATTAATTGGATGAGAAAAGAGTATTTCTATTAAAATGTAATCAACATAAGTGAATGAATTACAAACTTCTATGTTGGCATGGTTCAAAAACCGAGAATCTAAGTCCCTTCCAGCTGGGCCTCCACCACTTCAATCCTCCACCAAAGGCAAGCTCATATAAGAGAGGCAATGGGTTTCTCAATCAAGTAGGGGAGAGCTTGGGGGTTGAACAATGTGTTCATACTTAAAAGGATAAAGGGATGCAGACTCAATATGACGTGAATAATTTCTCCAGAGTAGCTTTGATCTCAAAGTTGAATTATTATCCTCTTTTACACCACTTGGAGAGGGCGCATTTATAGCCTTCAAATGGAACTGAAGGGCCAAGTCAAAATGTTTCCAATATATGGAAGGTCAAGGATGTTGGATATCGTGATGTGACATGGAAACCTTACACCATTTTTCAATTTGGGCACAAAACCCGATGTACGCGGGATGTAATGGTGAAACCCGTGTAAACACGTGTTGTATAAGTGTTAGGGAAGGTATGGGAAAATTTGCATAGGGTGAGGAAAATCATAACAAGCTAGATAAGCTCTTGGAAATTAAATTAACAAGTAAATAAGATACATAAGTCTTAGTGTCTAGTCTAGCCACAGGTAAACACACATTTGCATTGAGAAATGAAAAAAAAAAAATATTTCAAACAACTATTCCAAATGATTTTAGGCATGATCCGAGCCCAATTTTACATGTTTTTTGAAAGGAACATGAATCCAAATATGGTACTCTCTACATCTCAAGGGGGGAAGTACATTGACAAAAAAACAAGATACTCTACACACCTTTAGGAAGGGAGTACATTCTCAAAATGGGTATTGGAAAACAAAAAACACCACATTGATCAAGTAAAAAAGGTTACTTGTCAATGAGAAAAAGCATTAGATATCATTAAAGATTAGAAGAATACAAAATATCAATCTTGGATTCCTTCAAAAAAATTTCACCTTACACCTGATAAGGGCGAATATCAATTAGTTAGTTTTCAAGTTTTGAAGTTATATTGGCAGTTTTTGAAGCATATCTTCATCAAAGTTGAGTTTGAAAGTTGCATATTGAAGGAAGAAGATGACACTAGTTATTCTTTCCTTACTAGTGCAATTATTATGACTTGTGATAGAGGGGGGGTGATGTTAGACTAGGAGTCACTAAAAAAACACAAATTCCAAGACAACCTACTTATGAGTTGTAATCCTTATCTATTGAGAAGGTGTTGTAATGATCTATTGATGCATTGTCAATGAAATCTAGTTCTAGAAGTGGCCAAATCCATTTATTATAAATTGATAGCATGAGATCAATACATGAGTATAGAATGGAATAAATACTTTGTAATATCCCCAAGTAGAAATACCATGAACTTAGTGATTTATTATTTTTCTCTTTGGGATATTTAGACAAACAGTTTGTTGTTTTTACCTTCCTAGTTGCGCTAGGATAGTTTTGTAGAGTTTTGCAACAGATAAATGATAAAATAGTAGAAAATAACATATACTAAACAATATTCAATATAAGTAACACAAGAAATAACCACAAATACTTCAGATCTGGATTTTATTTAAGTATATAGCTAACCTCAATAGAAAATATGGTCAGATAATGAATACAGATGGAAGAATAATGTGAAGTAGCTAAGAATATGCTCAAGATTTAGCAACAAAGAGAGATCTAGGCTTCACTGAGCCTCCAATAGATGTATACAAAAGATTTGATGGAGTAGGAGTATTTCCTTCCTTCAATATCATGAATAACTAAGTAGAGTTGCACCTTCATTGGCTGGTGCACAACCTAAAAACTTGGATTTGATGTTTTTACCTCTTAACTTCATAAGAATGACTGCAGTCCTGTAGATCTAAAAAATATGAACTGATGAGAAGAGATCCATTGGCTTTAGTAATAGATCTGAACACTCCCACTCAATATCTCCAAAGGTAAATACCCTCTCCTTCTAGAATCCTGCACAACTGGAAAAAAATATGAATATAGCATGAAAAACCTTAACAAAATGATGATAAAAGGAGCATTTCTATTAGCTAACACTTCTAAAGTAACGTTTCTTCCAAATCCAAGGTCCACAATCCCCCACAAACTCTTCTCTAATGGACAATGAAAACCAGTTCTGTAGGAAAATCCAAAACATGTGCTTTGCTTCAACAATCTGCTTCTGAATCTGATCTGAAACTAAAATAGAATGGTGAGGGTGGAATCTTTCACCACATTGACCAAGATTGGAACATGAACATAGGAATATTTCACCTCCTTGCTGATCTCTAGCGTTTATTCACTCAAAAACCTCAAAACATTCAAGCTTCCATAGCTCAAAGATACAAGTGAAAATGATCAAAAACATAATGAGAGAATAGAAGCCCCTATCTCTATTTTACACCCCCTTTCACCTTTTTTCCATTCAAGTGAATTTTAATTCATATTTGATTTTTTTCATGAAATCATTTTATTAATTTAATTAACCTTTTTACTCCAAAAGGTGATTAATTCTCCTTTATGATTTCTCCAACCATTGGAGTCCACTTTTCATCATCCTATCATGTAGATAATTTCACCCCAGTTTCGACAATCTATTACACTAAGTTATTTCTCTAAAAAAAAAGATCCAAATAGTACGTTAAGTGTGATTAATTAAAATATGCTTAATAATAACCCAAAATTACAGAAATCATTGAAATGCCACAGAACCAAGAGAAAACTATGTGGAAATGATCCCAATGATGAAATATGGTGAATCGCTATCCTGGGCCCCATATAACTCCTCAAAATTTCCCAAACTTATTGTTATCCTCATTTTACTCCTTTGATCAAACTTACATAAACCCATAAAGTCTCCTTTGACTACAAGGAAGGGGAATCAAAAAATGGGAACATTACAGTCCTATGTTTCCAAAGATTACTTGTCCTCAAGCACTTCCATCATGACCCTATGATCAACAGGCTGAACCAAACCAAAACTCAGAATGATCCTCATATCTCAAACTAATATGAAATACATGGAGCACTTATTGCCCAAAATAGTTTCCTACAAAGTGCTCACCCAAGAAGTCTCATGACGACCATCGATCACTAAAAAAAATAGACACTATAAATACTCAGTCCTCCCCTCATAGAATGCACCACCTAAGACAACAATCCAATTCTCCACATGTATAAGATCCTATAAGTAATGTATGAGTCTCCCAACCACCCAACTATCAACCCATGAAATCCCAGGAGTAAACTATTGGAAATCAAAATTTCCTCTTTCATCTCTAACAATAGATAAATTGTCGAACAATGTAATCCTAGTGTCCCAAACTAATCCTATAAGGGAACCCCCATGTTGTCATTGCACAAATCTGGTCATCATTGTTAGATCAATGTGCCTAGTATGCATCATCCTCTCTAGTAACTCAAAGATGAAATCTGTCAATGGCCTAAAACCACTATCATGAATCATCCCCTACAAAGGTGTCTCAGTGACATTTAAATATGAAAATCCACTACCAACCTCGATCTTGAGTATTAGGAAGGAAAGTCTATTCTTTCAAATATATTAAGTCTCAACCTCTGTACTATCGACGTCCCAAAAATAGAATAGACCAATCATTACCAGAAATCTATCGTTCATCATCACCATCTGATGTAATCAACCATTCAAAGGAATTCCTAGATCCCACCAAAAAATTGGAATTCCACCACTCCGAGCACCTATTGAATATTGTTTTGATACACTGATAACTATTGGAATCTATTCGAGCCTCATCTCTACTCCCTGTATGAAATCAACCGATGGAAACTAGATACAATGAATCAACTCCATGCACACTAATCTGTAATGCTCCTGCTAACACACACATAGTAATATGCTATCCCTACTCTTGTTAAAGTACTCTAGCCATGCCTGGGGTATAGAAACCATCTTATAAAGAAATGTTTCCCTATGTTGTACCTCATGATCATACAAGTCCCCAGAAAATCCTACCAGAGTTGGTGCATCATGGATCACCCTCATAATCATCTCTCTAAGTGTTTCCTCATGGGATAAATATGTGTCACCTCTACAGTGTATCATTTCATCGCTCAATATGTCCCTGACATCCTATGCACTGACCACATGCCCTAAATAAAAAATCCATTTCGTGTCTGTAATTCCCCCTGTCTCACCCAACTATCTCAAAGGATCCTCCCATGTCTTGTTGTATATACTGAGAGCACCAAAGAACATAAACAAAAATCTATGCAACTATAAAAAAACTGGTAAGTGGTAGGTGCATTTCTCAATCCCAAGGGTATAACCAAAAACTCATAAAGACACCTAAGAATAGTCTCATGTCTATCCTTCTTGGGTGATATTCCAATTAGAGATTAGTCTCCGAGGAGCATACCACTCCATGGAGTTCATCCCATGCACTAATGAAATATTTGAATAGTCTCTCGGACTCCACGCTACTCCCATACCATGGAATGACTTCAAAGGAATATCCCCACATAGATGGTCAACCATACTCCCTCCATCAGCACAATTATTACTACTGCTAAGAGTATAGCCTCTAGAGTCCCTATACCATTGCAAAATAATAGATCTTTCTCCTCTAGACCATCGATGCTCCATCAAGTCAGAGTATGAATATCCCTTGAACTCCACTATCTCCCATTGTGTACCATTGTACCCCTGTTCATAACACAACATGCCATTGCACACCACTGCATACAGATGTATACCACTGCATATCATTATGTATTATGTATGCGTCACCGTATCACAATTTGTACTAGTGTCATCTGAACCTAGATCCCAAAAGGATATGTCCTCATCTATAATATACATGTCCCAACAATATTTGGATGCATATAATTCCCTGTTGGTTATTCCACAAGGTATATTCTCAACTGTCTCATCAAGGATCACAATTTGATCCTTCAATGGGCTCTTGAAAAGAAGCGTCTCCTAATCCCCATAATAAAAAAAATATGAAATATTTGGGTCATACCTATCTACAAACACCTGCAAACCTGTATGCTCCTCATGTCCAACCATAACACAAGGCTCCTCCATCAAATAATAAGTGTCACTCACATCATCTCTCGATATGGTTTTCATACATGAATGATTTTATGATGTGGAGGATGATGGATGTACCCCACTCAACTCTACACAAAGCTACTCAACCTGCATCCTTGATTCTTGAAGGTCCCTTTGCATACTCTTCAAGAATCTTGGATAATCTTAAGCTATTGGATAATTCTATCAATTTCTTCCTCCTTTCCTTTAAGCACATCCTATTACATCTCACCAAGCATGTGAATATGATCTCTATTAGAAAGTAGGTGTAGGTAGTTATACTTTATTACTACCATTGCCTCACTAAGCGTATGAAAATTCGCAAGCGGTGACTCTCCTCACAAACTATCATGTGCCCCTAAATCTCTCCAATAACAATCTGCCACCAATTTATGCGTGTTATCAATATGTCTAATGGCTATCATGGTCATATCCTCACTGACCATCAACTTCCCTTCCAAATTGTAGTGGCCATATTAATTTAACATCAAATAATTATTCAAACAAAACAGTAACTTCTACTTGATTTATGAAACTCGGTAATTTCTTATAAATTCAACACATACGCATATAAATTGATCAATGAATAATAAAATTCATAACATAATAAACAAATACAAAATTTAAAATACCTTGGTCTGATGCTAACCCTCTGCTTTCCACTTGCCTTGTTGACCTTCCTGCTGCTGCCTTGCCTAGCTTGAAGCCACAGATCAACTATGCACAAAACTGAGTTTCCACCCTGCCAACTAGGACAACTACCTAGCTCCAGGATACCATATGGATATCCTGGACCTCGTGCCCAAAACCCCCAGCAAACCGATGCCCCTTGTACTAACCCTTCCCAACTACATAACTCAAACTTCCCTGCACAATCCAAGAGAACCCTCCAAAATTTCTTCCCGTAGAATGGTAATCCCTCCTTCGTAAACCTCCTCCCCTCATATCCCTCCTTCACCGCCTTTTTTTCATTTACTTCCTTACCTACACATTTATTTCCTTACCCACCTAGATAATTCCCCTTATCCACTTATTAATGCTCCTTATCCCCTCCATATATGTAACCCTTTTTTTAAACAATATAATTTATTAACTCTTTTAAATTTATTACCCTGTT
>JASDQU010097063.1:34155-47777 GCA_032191745.1 Picea mariana | reverse complement strand
CTATAAAGATCTAGTTGAAGAGATTTGTTTGAGTTTCCGCATATTGCCTTATATTGTCCGATATTTTGCTTAATAAAATTGTTGAGTTGGTTATGGTTCCAAATCTATTTGCATGCACTGTATAAAACTATTAAACACAACAAAACGCATCCAGAAAAACCCGATCGCATCAAATCTGCAGTCACAACCCCAGATTTAGTTGTTGATATCCAGATCCGAGGATCCGGGGATACTACACCCTCCACAATCAAGCGTGCAACTCTACAACCTTATGCGTTGTTCGTGATGACTTGGACAACATTCTATGACCCCACACTTTCTATTTCATCAGTCATAATTGTGGAGATAATTGTTGCATCTTTCTCAACTCCTCTGCAATCAACAACCTTAAAAAACATTTTCCTTTGGGGGCATATTGCAATAACATTGATCAAAGGATGATTTTTTTGGTCTCTCCATCCATCGGAAACGATGGACACCCCAATTTCTCCCCACGTGTCACAGATTGACTGTAATTGTCTATCCACAGATTGTCTTTCTGATGTTAACAAGATGGTGCAGACCTTTTCATAACCGGGTCTCTGTACCCTTTTGGTGCTTTATTACCTGCCTTAATCATTTGTTGCCAATAAGGGGAACACACCAAATTGAATGCTAGCGCATTTGCATAGATGCAACGAGCTACATACTCATCAACTACTTCTCTGCCTTGATTATTGAGTGCTGCTTCAATAGGTCCAAGAGTAGGCCTTTTATTAGTTGTCATAGTCGGTCTAGATGGCAACAAAGGCTTAGATGTAGAGCCTTGAAATGGAATTTTCCCTTAGCGAGTCTCCTATCAACAACATCTTGTAAAGATGAATAGAACTTAAGTTTTGTGGGACTCAAACCTGGCCTAGGTTGGCCATTTGGAAGATTTGGACCAGTGTGTTATCCCCCACTTTAGGGATAACTAAGGAGATTATGTCTCGAGGCCCACAGGTCCTAGACATGGAGTATCAAGAGCCAGATCAACTTGAGCATGGCCCTGGAGGGCCCATCCCTTCTTTTCTTCAGCACCTCGACTTTGTCAGCAACAACAACATCCATCACCTCAGCCTGGTCCTGTAGCAGAAATGGATCTTGCTCCATGAGGTAATCAGTCCGAGTATCATGGTATGTGTCACTCTGATCCTCAAAACCTTTGAATATGTGCATTTGATTCTTTTTGTTTCTAACGGGTGCTTGGATCTTATGCCTATCCACTTGACCATATCTGGGGGGAATGACAGGATGCCTTAGTAAGCTTGTGCCCATAGGTTTTGAGTTGCTACTGGGGGGATTCATGAGAAGCCATCGTCCGGTCCCGTCATACTTACCACTTTCCATCTTTCTCCCACTCATCCATCCCATTACATTGGTCAGGGCATTGGGTTAGCCAAATATTTAAGGGTTGTACCTTACCTTGTGGGAAGAAAGGGTTAAAGGTCGAGAGGGTAAAAGCAACTGGAAAAAGATAAAAGCCTAAAACTGAAACCTCGAGATGCTTCGCCCAGGGATCCTCGAGAAAGCAATAGAAATCTTCTCAGCAAGAAACATAGGGACCCATAAGGAATAATAAAACAAGACCTGGTTAGGGGATAGGGGGTCTCATCATGAGCTAGCCTATTAGGTCCATGGGCATCTAGCGGTATGACACTACTAGTAGCTGGTCACCACACCAGGGTAGTGGATCTTGGTGGCATAGCCAAGAGAAAGGGGTCCTCATCATGAGCCAACCTTCTCATTTCCATGAAATGCTTGTGGGTAACATTGCCACCACTGGTCACCATGCCATGGCAGTGTCCCCTGACTAGCTTACCCATAAAAAATAATAAAACAAGACCTGCTTAGAGGATAGGGGGTCTCATCATGAGCCGGCCTATTAGGTCCATGGGCATTTAGCGGTATGACACTACTAGCAGTTGGTCACCACGCCAAGGTAGTGGATGTTGGTGGCATAGCCAAGAGAAAGGGGGTCTCATCACGAGCCAACCTTCTCATTTCCGTGAAATGCTTGTGGGTAACATTTCCACCACTGGTCACCATGCTAGGGTAGTGTTCCCTGACTAGCTTCTTGAAAGAAAAAACAATAAGAATAAAGATAAAAAAGCATGAATGGGCTTGGAAACATTTGCATCCATGACAGGTGCAACTCACCCTCTACATAGGCACCCACAGGTAAGCCATACATTTCCTTTCTATCACTACACCCCTTGCCCAGGCATCCCTTATCCACTTCACCCATTCACATGGCTTGGATTTGATCTCTCCCGGAAACACCCCACAACTAGTGAGCGTTAGCCCAATAGGACGCCCTATCACTTCCTCCAAACTTGGCTTGCAGATTAGTATAATGTCTTTGAGCACTTGTCCGGGTGAAAGGGGTTTTATTCACATGTTTAATAAAATTGATGATTAGTTGTGATTGACATTGCTATGATCCTTGTGACTTATGAGCCCATGGATGGTGTATTTGTTGATGTTTTAGGACCATACCCGATGGCAGGTACCCAGATGGACAGGTACACATGGGGAGATGATTAGTTCAGACCTCCATGGGGCTGAAAGCCCACCAGATGGATGCTGTGACCCCATCAGGGGGCAGAGACAGATCAGAGGGTTTGCACCGGAGAAGAGGAGGACATTCCACTAGAGGCAAYTTAGCAGACCTATACCTAGGGGGTTTGTGCCCTTTCCACAAGGACGTTGGCCTTGGAAGGCCCATGACGTCACCCRTGACACTCATGACGTCATCCAGTGCTTGTGGAGGTTTTGGGAGGTAGTWGTGGCACGTGTGGCAGCTTCTGGAGGCCCAAGGAGGCCTAACGTTTTTCTCCAGGAGGCCAACATTGCCCTAAAAAGGGCTAATGTCACTCTAAAAGGGCATGATGTCTTCATTTATGCTTGATTTAGGGTTTTATCATGACATTTAATGTAAAACAATATTATTATGTATTTTTGGCCTTGTCGGCCTTTTGTGACCTAAACTTTAATTAAGGTAATTGGTATGGTATAAGAGAGCTAAAACTCTCTTTTGTTCATCATCTTTCACTCACACTTGTGTGAGGTCTTAAATTTGCGCCCTCCTTTAGGGTTTTGGCTGAAATTACTAGTGCRCACTTGTTGAAGGAGGCTTATTTTGGTTATTTTTGGCATTTTCTTGGTGGAAGGTTTACAACTAGGGTTTGGCATTGATGATACTTGGTGAATGTAAGTGAATTTCTCCAATCCTTCCTTGAATGGTTATGGTATTTTTACTTGCATTTTGTTAATGAAATTGCTGGAATAAACCYTAGGARATAAGCACATGTTGGTGTCCTTATTTTAAGTCTCTACTAGGTTATGCCAAGGAGCCATTTTATTTGCTGAAGATATTGCTAGGGCCTTGCCATTGCAACACCCTATCATTTACTCTTCATGCTAGCCTATTTTACTTTGTCATTGAGCTAAAGAAGGAGGAAAACGCACTAAGGCCTAGGGTTACTACACCTTAGTGAGCTGTTTTCCCCTAGGGTTGATGGTTGAAGCCTTGTCTTAACAACACTTCATCCATAATATCCATCTTGTCTTTGGCCTTGCTATTATCATTTTGTCCCTTCAACTCTTGCAACTAGTTTAACTCCATTTGCCCTATGAATGCATTGATTTAAGACCTTTATGCTTGAGTGCTTTGATCACAAACTTCAAACATCCAATACCTTTGAACAACTACTAACACCCTCTAACCCTAGCTTAGACTAACCTACTAACCCTATTGCTGCTATCATTCACTTGTGTTATAGACATATCCATGCAACATTTAATACATCTTTAAAGCAATTGAACGATTGGCTAATGCATAATAGTCTTTGCTTCTAATGAATGTTGATATTGTGACATTGATGATAAATCGTTATTGCTCATTGTGAAGCTTCTCTAACATTTATTGTGAAGTGACATATTGTGATTATTGCTATTGTACATCATTTGATTTGCTTCATCAATATTATCGGTCAATTGCTTTATATCAGAAAGTCCTTGATTATATGAAGTACTAACCAATAGGTGATCTTGCAAATATATAGCTTTCTTGTTGCTTTGTTCCGGGTAGGTACACTTCTGCTTGTTATTCTCTTTATTGGCTGATTAGCCGGACCTTCTGATTGGTGGTGACTTGTGAGGGGGAAACTTATATCTTAGCCTTTACCCTTGCCTTCTCAAAACCCCAGGTCACCGAGGACGTCTCCACTGGGCCTACCACCCTAAATAGAAAGAGTTATCCTATTGAGGTGACAATGATAGTATAATCTCCCGTTGTCTCAGTTTGTCTTCATTACCTTTCCTTTATCCTTTCAAAGTACAAACTGTGCGATAACATAGTGCATACTGACACCCATGTTTTAGTCTCCCTAGTGAGATGGCCCTTCACCCTAGTGTATGAGCCATTTTTGACAAGACTGCATTCACTGCATCTCCATTTGTATGAACCACCCCTAGGAGTTTTGGGTCTTTCATACTGCCATAAAAGAGATTTTGGGTCTTCATTGACAATGGATTCATGTGGTGCATTTGGCCATTCACCTTGCTGATGTTGTGATGGTTCCATGTCTATCACAGTGCGTATATAATCAAGTATAAATTATATGTTATAATTTATAATAGTAAATACATCATGGTAGTGACAAGTAAAACAGTAAAACTGTAAAAGCAATACAGAGTAGCAATCCTAAAAGACTAAAATTTTTAAATAATATAGAGAAGCAAACAAATAGCAATACATGTTGGATATATCAGTATTGACAAATTTGGTTATATTGTAAAAAGATTTGAAGTTCACCCAAATGATAAATAAGAGTTGGTCATATTGTAAACTTCTTTAAAAAAAGAAGCTTAACATTTTAAAAGCCAATTTATTTAATTTTTCAGTAAAAGAGAAGATAACAAAAACTCTTTCTTTATTTTATGCAATCTAGCATGAGAGATTTCACATTCTAAACAACTGCAATCTTGGAAAAAGCAGATTCTTAAACAATGATGAGGATTTTTTTTGTTTTGATACTTGCAATATTATGATGTTGAGATAACCACATTGTTTCTCTCAATGATGGTTATTCAATGTTGGAAGAGGTGGATAATAAATCCAAGTGCTTGAACAAGGAGGTTGGAGTAGAGGAAAGTAGAAGACTTAGAAAAGGATTGGCAAGGTTCAACTTTTCAGAGGGAAAAACAAAAACCTTCAAAGTTCAAGCACAAGTTAAAAATCATATCGGAATTCCATACAGCTGCAAGTATTTATGGAAGATAAGTTATTGAACTCAATATAGTATGTTGAGTTCAATAACTTATCTTCCATAAATATACCAACTCAATTAATGTTGTCTACTATAGGTCAGCCTTAAAGTAGTTACAGAAATCCATTTTCCACAGGACTAGGCAACAATTTTAATGCCAATTTACTATCTAGGTTGAAGTCACATCTCAATGACCCAAGCCCCATAATGCCTATCATAATGAATGTTACAAATCAAGTGGACCGTGGAGGCAAAGGAGGAAGGACTTCAACACCAAGAAACTAGGCAACTAGCTGAGGTAATTGGACACATTTTTTGAAATTTTGAAACATAGGAATACTTAAAACATGCATTGGATAACATTTGCAATGTTGTAAATAAGAAGATTTCTGCCGCTATAGTGGGGCAGTTTCAGTGAGAAAGAAGGGCAACATAGTTGACTGCCCAATAGAAGTCGGTGGGAATTCCAACAAATGATGATGCAAAAAATATATCCTACATACTATTGGAAAATCCTGAAAATCAAGCAGCAGTGCAAAGTTGGATGGTAGATGTTGAATTGCAGTGAAAGATTCCACTTGTACATTATCAAATTGAAAATCCCTGAGGATGAGGAGCATATTTTACCGAACTATATGGGCAAAATCCACATGCCAATACAGAAAGGATGTACTTAGTAACTATATAAGCACAGTAGGCCTTGCTTCATAGACTTCTCCCAAGCATTCACTATGTAACTAGAGAAGATATACTTTTACAATTACAACAGTTAAGCTTGCTGAATATTGGCTCATGTTGTAAAATAAAAATAAGATAAACTTCTTAATTTAAACCAATAATTTAATACGCTTATTTAATATGATTATTTAGCTTATATACGCTATCTAAACTTATATAAACTTATATATGGATTATTTAGCTTATATATATATATAATAATAATAATAATAATAAGTTTATATATATATATATAAGTTTATATTATATATATACTCACACACAGACACACTTCTATAAATGCGCTCCAAAGTTTATAAACTTAATAAAATTAAAAAATCGTCACCAACCTTAGACCGTAGCCTGATTCCTCTGATTTCTTGTCGCTGGTTGCGGTGATATCCTTCACAGCGCTCTGTTTATCTCTTGAAACACTCGCCCTCTCACTATATTACAATAGTCTCCCTCTTTTGCACTCAGAATCCCTTGAAACTGGCGCTCTGAACAGTCAGTCACGCTGGAACAATCGCTTTGAACAGTCGGAAATTAAAAAAGTCTTGGAGTTTGAACAGTCGCTCCTTGTGTTTTGATAGTGGGGTAGCGATCGTATTATAGTGGGGCAGGGTGTCTCGGGTTTAGACAATTTTCAAAACCCTAAATTAAATCGCCAAAAACAAAAACTTAGCGCCAAACTTCACCTTTATTTCGGGATCTGTGTGTGGTCAGGTTTTCGGTTGTCGGGTCCGCCTCCAAAAACGTCGGATCCGCCTCCTTTTCCGTTGAAATGGCTCCAACACACAAAATACGGTTCCATATTTTTAATGAAACGACTGCCTGCTGGATCCCACATAGATCCAGACGGATCTGGATCTGCAGATCCTGAGCTTGACCCCCCCGTTTTCGGTAACATAGGTGTTTAGAGATCAATGTTCTAGGGGGATAGCACAACTCGTGCTATTTTAGTGGTTTTCAGTTCAAACTTAAAGGGTTCTATTACACATCAGATTCTCTGCAGTGTAGCATGTTATCGCGCAATCTATACTTGCCCAAAGCCTAAAGGTAAGTAGGCTTAGATTGACGTAACACGGAGGTAACCCTATCACTGTCACCCCAATTGGGTACCTATTTCTATTTAGGAGGAGGAAAACCTCACTTCAAGGGAGACGTCCCATGATCTAGTTGGTTGAGGAAAGGGAAAAGGTAAGGCTAACCACCCCTCTCTCTAGGTCACTCAAAACAGACTTAAGTCTTGTTGGATGAAGGAAAGGAGAATAAAGTGTACCTGTCCCATACCAATACAACAACAAAAGTTATGGCAGCAACAAGTGATGATGAATGCTTCAGCAAGACTTCAAGTTTATAGAGATGACTGCTACCAATCATTATATGAAACAAGTGATAAATATATAGCAGCTGTAATTAATTAATGACAGCTGTAATAACATCCAGAAAATGCACTTGAATAGACAATATAACAAGATATTCTGAAGTCCTGAAATGATAACACTTGTCTCATACAATTTCTAGATATATGTCAATCAGAAAATCAACTCTAACATGCTGCCAATGATAACTGTAGCAACAACAAAATAAAGTAATGACAACAGTAGTAAAATCTTCAGAAAAGTATTTAGAAAGGCAATTTGATGCACACTTTAGTCTTGGTTGATAATACCTTGCCTTATACAATTTTTGGGTTGATTTAAGTGGTCAAACAAGTTTGGATAGGCTGCAAAATGATGGCTGTAGCAGTGATTATAACAGCAGCAGCTTAGTGGTCAGTATTCCTAGACTAGGTTAGCAAGTTAGTTAGGTTCGCAAGTTAGTAGGGTATCAGGTAGAGAGATTGAGTTTGAAGTTTGATGATCCTTGTCAAGAAACAAGGGTTGAAGACTAGTGCCTCTTAGGGGTAAATGGAGTCAATGTGGGCAGCTCCTTCTAAGGCTGCAAATTAATGATGATACACAAAAGTCTAAGAGGGAAAAAATCTAGGAGGAGTAGCTACTTAAGTCCTCCTAGATTTTGACCTTAAGAGACAAAGTGCTGGGGTGTAGGCACTTCTAGGCCCTATCGCCTTTCTTTCCTTAGCCTTTCTATGGAGTAGAAATTATGCAACAATAACCAAATGCAAACCTCTAGAGTGCTAGCAATTTAGGGCTCTAGGGTTTCACTAGTTACTAGATCAATTTAGTGAAAGCTTGGCAAATAAAAAGTAAGAAAATAACAACTTAAGTTTCTTACTTCAAGCATTAAATACACCATGCAATTTCATAATCTTGTATGAACAAATAAAACCATACCTTAAACCATTCAATAGATGACAAAATGCAGATTCTACTTACTGGCACCAAGAATAATCACGAGTTTGCCATGCAAGATCCCCATAAAACTCCAAAAATTGATCCAAGTTGCAAATACAAGCCTTAAACAAGAGTGGTGCCTCACAATTTCAGCCAATAACCCTAATAGGGCGCAAATTTCAGACCTATTGTCTCCAAGGACAAGTTGTGTTTAAAATGAATGTCACTTTCTGCTTATTTATAAAAGAATTAACCTAAAATTAATTTCAGTTCATAATTATTGGGCCGACCTAGCCAGTGTTTTACACAAATTAAATCTGGACAAAATAAAATTAATTTGCATCTAAGAATCACTCCAGGGGTGACGTCATGCCCCTCTAGGGTGAAGTTGAGCCCCAAATATGGAACACTGGGCAGGGAAGGTGAAACGTTGGGCCTCCAAAGGCCTGAAACCCTGCCCACATGTGCCAATGCCTCATAAATGTCGTCCAAGATGATAAGACCAGTTCTGGATGACGTCTAGGGTATCCATGATGACGTTCAGGGCCCTCAAGAGCTAACATCCATGTGGGAAGAGCAAGGTCCCTTGGGTCTAGGTCTGCCAGGGTGCCTCCAAAGGCAACGCCCTTCTTTCTCCCGGTGCAAGTTTTTCAATCTCTTCTTCCCCTGGCTGGGGCTTCAACATCCATCTGTGGGCTTTAAGCCCCCATGAAGGTCTGAACTAATCATTCCCTCATGTGTACCTGTCCATCGGGCAAGGTCCTGTAGCAACAACAAGTACACCCTCTAGGGGGTTCATAAGTCATAGGGATCATAGCATGTAAATCACATCCAATAATTAAATTACCCAAACATGTGCATCAAACCCCCTTTAACCTAGGCAAATGCTCAAAGACGTTATGCAATTTGACAAGTTAGGTTTGGAGAAGGTCTCAGGGTGTCTTATTGGGCTAATCTCTCTTAAGTTTCGGGTGTTTCCCAGGTGGGATCTAGTCTAAGTCATGTAAGTGTATGAGGTGGCATGGGGTGCGTGTAATGACAGGGAAATGTAAAGTCTTACCTGTGGGTGCCTTTGTAGAGGGCGAGCTGCACCTTGTCATAAATGCAATTGTTTCCTAGCCCATTCATTGCCTTTTACTCTTAGCTTTATTTCTTTTGATCTTTTGCTCTTGTGCTTTAAGGAAATAGTTGAGGGCCACTGTCCTGGATTGATGACCAAAGGTAACAAGGTTATTCACAAACATTTCACGGAAACGGGAAGGCTGGCTCGTGATGAGACCTCCTTTCTCTTGGTTATGCCACCAAGAGCCACTACCCTGACTTGGTGACCAGATAGGTGGTAGTGTCATACTGCTACATGCCCATGGTCATAATAGGTCGACTCATGATGAGACCTCCTATCCATCAACTAATACCTTGAGTGTTTATGTTATCTTATGGGTTGCCTTTTCTTACTGAGAAGCTTTTCACTTCTTTCTCGGGGATCCCTGGCCGAAGCATCTCGAAGGTTTGAACATTGGATTTTAACTCTTGCCAACTACTTTTACCCTTTGGGCCTTTAGCTCCTTCTTCCCACGAGGTAAGGTACAACCCTTTCTAGTGTAGCCAATCCCAATGCCCAAACAAGGATAGGGGAGATGAAAGGAATAAAGATGGGAAGTGGTAAGTATGGAGGGAACGGACGATGACTTTTCACAGATCCACCCAGTAGAAACCCATCCTAAACGGAAATCAACTTACTAGGGCACCATGTCACCCTTCCAGGTATGAACGAGGCAAAGAGCATAATTTCCAAGCAAACGTCATGAAATTGAAGAAGGATTCAATACAACATATTCAAGTGCATAAAAAATTAGAGTGATACATACCATGATACTTGGACTCATTACCTCATAGAGCAAGACTCACCACTACTTCAGGACCAGGCTGGTGTGATGGATACTGCTGCTGGTGATATGTGGACTGCACTAAAGAGAAGAGGGGCCCTCTGGGGCCATGCTCAAGTCATCTGGTTCTCGGTACTCCATGTCTAGAACTTGTGGGCCCCGAGACGTGATCTCCTTAGTTATCCCTAGGCTAGGGGATAACATACCCTATATTTTTTCACGAGATGTGACCACTTTGATGAGCCCAAAGTGTGATGATTTCTTTGTATGCGTCCATGATGTGATGATTGATGTACAAGTGTTGGTTAGTTGGTTACCCGAATCTCTATGGTGGATGGTCATGGCATGTCCTTTTAGTCCCCATTCTCAAAATGCTTGGTTTTATTGCTCCGACCGACTATCCCTTGGTGGTGGTAACTCCCTCCATGTAGGGCATTTATGTCCTGGGTAGATATGCAGGCATTATGAGGTGGATCTACTAGGATACATGATTTACAGGGGCCTTAACTATTCACTTATTCTATTTTCTATGTAAAAGGCGATTGCGCTTTTTAATGGTTGTCACACACATGGCTTAGCACACCTATTTTGCTCCACATGGACCGTCTCTCTCGTGTATGTACCACACTTTGGTCATGGGCCCTTAGAGATGATTCTGCATATGTTCACTTATTTTCACGTCTCTTGAGGCATTGTCACAACTCTCGAGGTAGTACACATATTCTGAGGGATTGGTCACATCCTCTGAGGCACATTTGAGCTTCTTTTGCACACATGGACATTCTCTACACATGCCACATGGGAGATCCTAGAACGTTCCTCTTCTTTCATCACTTTTGGAGATGTCTTTCACATAATTTGAGGGTTGACGCATTCTTTTGACGTCATTCTTGTTGTTGGGGGTTTTATGACCAATTTTTTCACTTGGAGGGTCACTCCCATGCTTCATGGAGGTGCCTTGACCTTAGATATGGACATGGTTATGCTTTGGAGACATATTTCAAGGACATATGGACATTACTTGAGTATTCCTTGAGCACATTTTATGGAGGCCTTCCCCTTTTGAGGTCATTCTCCACACTTTCATGAGAACGTTCCACTTGGAGGAGAGGAATTTGGAGCTTTACTTGCTTGGGAGGCTACTCCACCTTGTTTAGAGGTCTCCACATCACCCTTTTCTTGGAATGTTGTACTTGGAGAGAAAATCGACCCCATTTTTTGTGGGATCCTAATCTTTTATGAGGGTTTCTTGCATGTAAAGCATCTTTTCATTGTATTTTGACTTAGTCTCCAAGTTATGTGGATGACAAGTCACTTTTATTTTATTTCCTTAACCTAGATTTAAGAAATAAAGAATGGGAAGGAGTTGTGAGCCTCATCTATAAATATAGACCTTCTTCTCATTCCAAATTGTTGTGAATTGTTGGAGATTGTTTGAAGCCATTAATAGAAGATCTTTCACTTGGTGGTTCTTGGTGTCAATTCTTGGAGCTCTTTCTTTCTTGGTTATTCTTCTTACTTCAAAGACTATTGTGAATGCTCAAGTTTCTACTAAATTTAGAAAGATTGATCCATTGAGGAGTTGCGCAACTGGAAGGAGGAGGTTCATCGGAGCTTCAGACACTCTTCTCTATGGTCTCATGCCTGTCATCTAACACCATGTTTCATGTTGGCTAGTATGTTGACAGTGGAGTCTCCAAACATATGACCTCTAAGAAGAGGGCCTGTAGCAAACTTTAGGACCAAGAAACAACCATACAAACGGAACTTGGTGATGATGCTAAGTATCCAGTTGCAGGAGTGGGATCCATCTTATTCCAAATGCCATCAGGTGATATCCTTGAGCTTGGGGTTATGTATGTACCTGGCTTAACTAAAAGTCTTCTCTCTGTTTCAATGATGATAGATCTTGGATATATGGCCAAGTTTGACGATCAACAGGTCCGCATTCGGAAGATATGCTTAAATCCTAGTCAAGTGTTGGCCAGAGGTATTCGTAATGGTAGTCTATACAGATTGCAGGGGAATCCTGTGAGAGCTCTAGTGCATGACAGTGAGAACTTGCGTGAGCTTTGGCACAAAAGACTAGGTCACTTGCACCATGGAACGTTGCCAATCTTGAAGAACATGGTGTAGGGATTGCCATACTTCAAGGTTGAGAAGAAAGGTGTATGCAAGGGCTATGCACTTGGCAAGGATGTGAAAGCCGCCTTTCCTAACAACGAGCATAGGTCAAGAGAGATTCTTGACTTAATCCACTTGATGTATGTGGACCCATGTCTTCAGCTTCCTTATCAGGTAACATTTACTATGTATCTTTGGTTGATGATTCTTCTAGGAAGTCTTGGATGTACTTCATGAAGACCAAGGATGAGGTCTTCTGGAAGTTTCAAGAGTTTAAGGCTCTCGTAGAAAATCAAACAAGTAAAAAATTAAGATGTTAAGGTATGACAAAGGAGGGGAGTATACCTCCAAGGAGTTTGATACCTTTTGCAGGGAAGCATGAATCAAGAAGGCCTTAACAGTTCCCTACAACCCTCAGTAGAATGTGGTTGTAGAGAGGAAGAATAAGTCTATCAGAGAAACACCCAAATCCATGATTCATAATCTGGATCTGCCCATGTGTCTTTGGGTAGAAGCATGTGTTACAACCCTTGTTTTAAAAATCGGTGAACTGGAACCGGAACCGACCGGTTTGATGGTCGACCGGTTCAAACCGGCCAATAAACCGAACCGGTCGACCGGTTTATGACCGAATCGGTCGACCGGTTTATGACCAAACCGGTCGGTTTGGTCCCTAAAACCTAAAACCTAAGTAACAGAGAAGTACTTGGCTCATGTTTTCTCATGCAAGTTGGAGTTGTAAGGTGTTTTGGTGTGCAGCTGAGGGTTATTTTGCCTTACTAATGCTATTTAAAGAGGTCTCCACCCCCTCCATTTCACCAACCCTAGTAATTAATGGTAATGTTAAATTCTTAAAGTAAAAGGATGAAAATAAGGAGAATGTCACTTTTTTCATCCTTTTACTTAAATTTTTAACATTACCATTAATTGTTTTAGGATGTTTGAGAGTGGTTCCAACCTCATTGGACTTCATATGAAGAAAGTAGAATTTTAGGTCCCATTCAAAATTCAACAGACTTAACAGTTTTCAGGGTTTCAAGATTGGCAAGATTGCAATGTTTCCATTGGATTCTATCATGTATGAGGGTATGGAACTGAGTCACTGACATTTAATCAAGAGAACTAAGCCCTTTATGTACCTCGATGTTGGTGGCATTGATTGTTGAACTCTTTTGTCACGACCCCAATAAAAATGTACCCTTCACTCAAGTATAAACTCTTCTATTGAATTCTTCTCTTTGTCGTCGTGTCAACCTTCAGGTGACTTAGTAAGTGTATGTGCACACCAACCTCCGTCTTATATA
>JASDQU010097063.1:0-15722 GCA_032191745.1 Picea mariana | reverse complement strand
ACTTAAAAGAACCCTTTAATTTGCTGTTTTTGAGTTTAATACTTGCAGATCCGCAAGTTTTAAGTTCATATCCGAAGTAATTTATCACAGTTTTGCATGAAAATCGAGGTGAATTGACACAATTAAGTGCCGATCTGGATATTGGTTTGTTGTCCAATCAATTTCTTAACAGAAATCTCCTGTGATAATTAAATTACAGCAAGCTAATTTGCAGATTTGAAGTGTTTTTTGAGAATAAAAATCATATTTTACACTTCAAATCATCTATGGATTTCGCCCTGAGGCTAGCAAGCACTAGCCCACAGTGCAGAGGGATTGTACAAGGTGACAATGATACCTTCCCTAGTTGACATTTAAACCGTTCCAGTTTTGAGTGTTAATGCCACTGTTTGAAATCAATTGGGAAAATTCCCAACCTTGCAAGTAATCCAATCATTTTGGTGCAATATTATTTCTTTGAACTTAAAAGAGACCTCTAAATTTTTTCTTATTGAATTATCACATACCTCAAACAGATAGTCATATACCTACAACCTGAAATCAGTTAGTGTATTGTAAAACATGTGATTCTACATTGTACCTTGCAGAAAAGTTGCACAGAGCTATTATAATACCAGGGATGATGAAATCTTGGTTGTAATACTGGAAATGATGATCCTTGTAGAAGATCTAAAGAGTCTAACAAGTACACTCTATAGCTGTTCGTTTTCCCAGTGGTTTGGCAGCATTTTTCATCTGTGATGAATCATGAAACATTAATGTGATTATTCTAAAGCTACATGGGCTGACACTCTTGTGTTGTATTCATTTTTTAGATGCAATTGTGATTATATTTATATTGTTTCTATTGATCATGCCCATTTGTCTCTAGGTGTTGCAATTATTATAATGATTGATAGTTATTGTTATGTGGTTTATTGTTTTATCATAGAAGCAAGGGACTATTATTATCTCTAATTTTATATTTATGTGCAGTCCTGACATCTCAGAGCTGGAAGATAAGCTGTCTGAACAGACAAAGAAGTTGTCAAGCTTACAGCAAATTGTTAATGAGTTGGCTGCAAAGGTGGTTGTAACATGTTTTGTCCAATCCATAACTTTAGTTCTCAGATTACATGATCACTGCCTTAACAATACTCTTAGACATGCTAGATTAGGGATCATTAACAAATTTATCTGCATGCCCCATTTCAGACAAATACTTTGTTTCTTGTTATTTAAAGGCATCTTTTGAAATGTGCCACCCTTTGAAGCTCTACATACTCTTATCATTTTAATCCAAATATGGTTAAGCTTTATGGTAAGCTTCAAAGTTCATACTATTGTAACCTCAATTCTCTGGTGGACCTGTTGTCCAACCCATTTTCACAATATTAGAGGAAATTGTTTTGAGCATGCAGTCAAGTTAATAGTCTTGAGCCTAGCATGGGGTCATTGATGTCATTTCCCATTTCCACATTTTCTAGTGCTTTCAGGAGATCATAGATGGAATATATGTTTTACCTTGAGCATAAAGCTGTTGTGGCAGTTATGATTTTTTATTAACCTTGAAATCAGAAGTTGAAGCATTTAGGCTTTTTATTGATATCAAGCCTTTGCAAATTTTGACACTTGTTATACAGCAAAATTACAACCCTAATGAGGACCATACAGAGGCAGAAGCACAACTGCGTTTGCAATTAGAAGCGTTCCTTGAAACCGCAAGAGCCTTCAACATAATTTACACAAAGGTGATATGGCACCTATTTTATATTTCCTATTTTGTTTTCAAATTTTTACATTTTTTAGCTCACATGGAAGTTGATTTATTTTAATTTCTTGAGGAGTTTAACATTTAAAAAACCAGTATTCTCGATTGAAACCCTTCAATTTATGGATGTTATAAGATGATGACATATAGAAAGGTTGAGAGGGTTATCAAACTTATATGCAAGGATCATGGATGTCTTGAGGGTAAATATGGAGTGTGCATGCTTTATCAGAGAGGGGGAGAGATTAATTGGACTTTTATCCATACCCACGGGCTCAAATGGTTCATGAAATAAAAACTTGCAGTTCAAAAAACCTCCAACTTAAATGTATCAATTCATATGTTTTAGGGACAGCGAACAAAAACAATAAAAATCATGTTCTCTTACCCCATGGTGAGATAGACTCAACGAAAAAGGGTACATAATATACACCTCATAAGATGATTATAAGTTGATTGGAGTAGAAAATGGCTGAATATAGAATGAATATGGATATGGAAATCAATATTTTCAACATTGTTAAGAAATAAGGCTAGGACTGGTTTATGTACATTCATACTTACACACATATATGTACATGCACACATAGCAAAGTGACAAAAGATAAAGTAAAATTACTTTTATAGATATGGCTCTAAACAAAAGTCACATGACTTGGACTAGGACTTGGCAAACCCACCTGAAAGAGTTAACTTTGTAACTTGACAAAACTTGACACAAAACTCATCAATAACTTGGTCTTACAAGTTACAATCCTAAGTGATTCTTTTAGAATTCTGCTCAAAGGGCCTCAAGTGGACAGCTATGGAATTCTGAAGCTGTCAACAATTAGCAAACCTCTCACTTCGAAACTAGTGCTTGCTAGTTTCCATGTCGTAGTCCTTACAAATCAGATCTGAAATCTTCAGATCCAGCAACCAAAACTATTAAATTTGCAATCTATCTTTGCTGTTCTGCTACCTGAAACAGTCAGATTTTTAACTTATCTTCACTGTTCTACAATCTGACACTTGAAATATGCACATAAAACTTGCAAATCAGTGAACTAAGATGTCAAATCAGCAAGTAAAACTCGTTGATCTGTAATGAATAAACTCTGAAATAGCAGATATGACATGAATGCCAACAAGTAATAAGTCCGATTTTAAGTCTAAATCTTGATTACAATGGCCGGTGCCTTAATCTTTGGGCAATGGAGTCACCCAAGGCAAACACAAAGAATGATAGGGGAAGGAAAAAGGACACTAACTGCTGTATAAGCAGATGTGACTACATCTACCCAACAATCAATGTAGACAAAGAAACCAAGCAACAAAGATAACCCATGATAAGGTTTCTAGTTCTTAGCATATGATTGGATTATTAGTACTTAGTATATTTGTGTTGTGTGTGCACATAGGAGATGACTATTAAGGTTTATTGTGGTGATGCTTCTTGGTTTCCTATTTTCATGGTTGGTGAGATCTTGTCTCCAACTAGACCTATATTTTTCTTTAGTTGCTATTTATTAGGATCTTGTTGAGCATTTATCTCCTAGTTTGTTCAGGCAGTTCTCTTGATGTAAAGCCATATAAGCTTGTGCTTTGTTGAATGAAAATCAGTTAGAGGTTTTTATTTCGCACCTTTGTGTAGAACTTTGCTCACAAATGGATAATTCTACATCATTAGCATAAGACCTCTTTCTTATCTATTTTGGGTTTGCGTATCTGCTCGTTGTTTTTGCCTTCTGATCTAGAGTAGGTTTGGGTATTGGCTTCCTTTGTTTGTAGGTGATGGTCTTCACCTTATAAAGACAATCCAACAAATTTTGTTTATGACAATTATGTTGAGAAGAGATTTGCTCTACTATCTATGTTGAAGTCTTGTGGAGAGTGTCAGGAAGTTAGTCGGTGTTACAACAAAATCTAGCACCCATAAATGTGTAAATTTCCAATCAACAAGGTGTTAGTTTTGTGCAACTTAGGAAGGCTACCTAATGTCACCTTAGTAGCTCTTCCTCTCTCTTTTGGTTGGCTCTTCTCCTACTCAACGGGGACTTCCCTAAGGATAGGATTATCAAGGCCATGAAGTGGGGACTCAAGGTAAAAAATGAAGAATAAGACTTTATAAAACATAGTGGTTGAAGAAATGGTATGTGGTAGTGAAAATGGAAATGGGGGTATGGAAAGGAAATGAAAGGGAAATGAGGGGAACAAGGAAATGAGATGATGTAAGACAAGTGCCTATCAATCTAAGGGCTAATGGAGTCATGAAACATTGAATGAATGAAAGAACTGATGTGTTACAATCAACTACTTTGAGGTAGGCTATATGGTTGAAAAGGGTTAGTTTACCACACTCAACCACTTGGATTAAAGAACTTGCTTGATGCATTCATCAGTTGGGTGTGTACTTAAGGTAAAAGGAATTAATTTAATTCAATTTACCCCAAAGTGTTTGCTGAAAATAAGCTATAGAATCAAGTCTTTTAGGGCTAAGGGTGCCACTCATCAATACAAATGTGAAGGAGCTGTTTTATGGCTGAAATATACTTCCAAATCTGCAACTTGGTTTGATAGAAAAATGGAAAACAAGTGTAGAAATGAAACAACAAATAAACAAGAGGGAGAACCTCCTAACATTGCTTATTCCGAAATGAATATTGAGTTCATTATTAAGCCTTCACATAAGTATGATAATAGGAAGATTCTATCACATATAAACAACAGTTCAAAAGCATAACATAACCATACAATAAAGTAGATCAATACCTCAATGTTTCATAAGACTTCAAGGGTTTGATACACAAGGGAAGCTCAACATCATCTCCAAGCTCCTACAATTTCCTTCATTTCTCTAAGTTCTTCATAATTCTCTAATTGCCAATTCCCCTTTGAAATGGAAAGAAACTTCTCTTTAAATAGAATGAGTTAAGTCTCTCATATAATAAAATATATTGTCTTTCTAACTAACTCCATGACAAGTCAACAAATTATAAAATATTGGAGTATTTAGATCCATGGTTGACAATATCATGACATGTGGATGATAGCCTCCTTAAGAGAGGTCGCTCTCATCAAAAAATAGGCAATGATATGCAACAAAAACCTCCAAGAGAGGATGCACCACGCCTTCCAAGAATGAATGCGTGCAAAATATAATAAATACTCTTCAATCTAGGAGGATGTGTTCAAGGGTCTACCTAGAAGAGCTTACAAAGTGTGCCCTCCAAGGTGCATGAGAGATATAACAATAAAATATTCCTCCTAGGTGAATGCACCATAACCAACCTCCAAATATAGAAAGTGGTCCACAAGATGCATGCAACCAATCCACATGTGCAAATCCCAATGCAACTAACTCAATGGATGAATGTGCAAGATGAAGTAGTCAAACACCAAAATAACAAGTGAACAATCTTCAACAAAACAAACCCAAGGAGATAAGGGCGAATTAGGGTTTTGACCATGCCAAAAATGCATGAAATAATAAAATATATATCTCCAAGAATAGCAAGAAGTGTTTACACAAGTGCACCCTCCAAGGGTATGCTAAAAAATAGTAATATGATCAAGTAAATGCATGCAAAATCCACACGTATGGTGCTTCAAGTATGGCACATGCCCCTCCATAAACCTCCTCCATAACCACCTCCAATAAAATAATATATATGCCAAGTGAAAGAGGTGACTGCACTCTCCAATGAAATTCAAATGATGACAAGTGTAGTTGAAATATCCATGCAATAAAGATGAGAGAGCACCTAGGAGAGGTGCGCCCTAGAAAAGTGTGCCATGTAGCTACCTCAACCACCAACAATTAATAAAATATTTTCCATTGAAGTGCGCCTTAGGAGAATTTTCCAAGAGTTGTTAGACCTCAATAATAAATTATTACTTCATATGCCAGGTCATTTACTGTCTAACCAACCCAGGAGAGTGAGCCCTTGATCAACGTACCAACCTCTCCAGGTGACAACAAAATAGTTCATGCCTTGGTAACTATGCACAAGAAGTGGGGCACACCACTAGAAAGCCCCAACCCACTCCAATTAACACCTTCAAGTGTGAAAGGGAAGTTAATGTAGTAGGGTGCCCTAGCTATAAACCTTAAGATGGATAAATTAGATTAATTTAACCATTGAACAGTTAAATCAAACTCAACATGTGTGCACAAAGGTTAACGCTGAAATAAAACCATAGACGCCCTCCAAATAGTCCCCAACTGATAAAATCACCATGAACATGTGTGCCAATGAAGGTTGCACTCTAATAAAGTGTTGTACGATGTAAATAAAATATGTTCTTCCTCACAAAACCCCACCATGATTACAACCAAACATAAAGCCCAACCTAAGGTGCACCACCATCAAGGGATTGTTACATCAAAATTCATCATCCAACCTTAGGAAAAGGTTAGATCACCATCAAATCATATGTGATACCACCCTTTCTAACTTAAAATTAGGAAATAACATATCAAGGAGGGTAATAACATCATGAAACACATTCCCCCCTAGGTGATGTCTAGCAAATTTTACATCATAAAGTTGAATCACCTAGGAAAATCTCACCAAGGGAACATGAATCATCCTACCATAGCAACATCATAAGAGAGGGGTCATAAAGAAATTCCAAACCCATCCAATCATCAAGTGTGTTCTCCATCACACATCCAACACATAAGGACCATGTAGAACACCCCATCCTAGTGATGCCAACATCATACATTGACCCACTTTGTCACTATGCAAGATCAACAACATCATGAAACATCTACCTCCTACCACCATCATCTAACTCCTTGGGGGGCTAGAACCATCATCCATATCCAAGATTAGCATATATAGGAAACTACAATGAGATAGTATGCTCCACATCCATTAAAAGTGCAACCAAGGGGTGATCAACATGAAAAGCACATGTGAGAAGACTATCATTTTTCTTTATGCCCAACAAACTAATTTCTGATTCCAATAAAATTTTATACCCAGAACAAGAACAATAACAAATTCTAAATCTGATTTATGAAACAAAAATATTACTGAGAAAAATAACTTTGCAATGCACAACGGAAGTTAAAGAAACCAATCACACAATTTTCAGACACCATAAACCCCAAATCCAGGGAAAACCAACAAACTAGGGTTTGGTTATTGAGCTTCAACAAATGCCTGAAAATGTAATTTTTACAATAAAAAATTTGTGGCCAAACCTGGCACACGTCCACTTCAGAAGACCCAGCGCTGGATTGAGCATTTGGCTCCTGAAATTCTGTCCACTAGTCACACGGTCCTCATGGCCCTTGTTGCTAGCGAATAGTGGCTGAGTATGCGGTTAAGGGAACTCATGACCCCTTGCTTGAGGTCCGATCTGGTACTGGAGGGTGTAGCAATCGTTGCGACCTAACCTCCTTTCCTCCTCTCTGCAAGAACATACCAAACTTGGCCCCAACCACCATAGATCACTCAGTTCATGGCCCCTGCTTGATCTTGGCCCTCTCGACCCTCCAATCTCCAATGTTCGGTTTGCAATCTCACTGGTGTATTGGCTGGCAGAAGATGAAGGTGCAAACCCTTCCAATCTTCTTTAGAATTTCTCTCCAAACAGTTCTCCTCGCACTTTCGATTTCCTGTTGAAACCCTCAGTGCCACACTCACTCAATGATTCGATATATCTCCTCAAGCCACCTCCTCTGCTTATAAATCTTTGGCTAGTTGTTTCAATGGTGAACATTAAATCCCCAACGTGTCAAATCAATGGCTACGATCTAATCTGAAACTAACTTTGACTTTTTGGATAAGATCAAAGAAGCTTCTCACAAAAGGTTAACTAATACTGATTAATAATTGATATTTCCTAAGTTTAGACTTAGGAAATATTTAAATGATCATTAATCAAATTAATTAATCTCATTTTCCTAAGTTAGACTTAGGAAAAAATTAAATGACTTGGAGAAATATTAATCCTTGTGTCTTTGGCTTGCATGACACCTTGCCTAAGCCAAGACACCTGTCCAAGCTACAATATTTCAACACTCCCTCTTAGCAAGGAAGGTGTTCTCCACTATTCCCATCTTATCCTAGAAGTAGACAAACTTGCTTTTCATCAAGGCCTTGGTGAGAATATCTGCCACCTGCCCATTTGTAGGTGTACATACTGTAGTTGGACTGCACTCTTTTGCACACAATATCGAATGAAGTGATAGCCGATGTCGATGTGCTTCGACCTATCATGAAACACCGGATTCTCAGAGAGTTTTATGCAACTCTGATTATCACAATGAATGATGGTCGACTCTAGCTCTTGACCGAACAATGCCACTAGCTGTTTCCAAATCCATACGGCCTCACATGCTGCCATGTATTCAGCTTCCACAGAACTCAATGCAACATACTTCTGCTTCCTGTTGAACCAAGATACAACCCACGATCCCAAGCTGAAACAACACCCTGAAGTGCTTTTCTTGTCCACTACATTGCCTGCCTAGTCTGCATCTGTATAGCCCATCAACTTCACTCCATTTCCCTGAGCATACCTCAAACCATACTCAACTGTGCCACGTAGGTACCTCAATATATGTTTTGTTGTTGTCCAATGTGCTCTCCTTAGTCCAACCATGAACTGTCTGAGAGTATTTACAAGAAAACAAATGTCTAGCCTTGTATTGACCAGATACATGAAAGAGCCTATCAACTGCCAGCATAAGGTTAGGGTCCATTGCCTCCTACTTGGAAGCATCTATCGTCTTCCAATTAATAACCATGGGTGTAGACATAGGCCGACAATTCTGCATCCTGAATCTCTTCAGGATTTCCACTATGTATTTCCCCTATCCTAGGAAAATCTCGCCATCTCACTGCCACACCTCCAACCCAAGAAAATAGTGCTTCAACCCCAAATCCTTCATATGGAACTCCGAAGCAAGATCACTCTTGCAATCTGCAAGAAACCTCTGTGAACTTGTGAGAAATAGATCACCCACATATAACACGAGAATGAGTGGCTCTCCCCTTATCATGATATAATAGAGATTTGAGTCTACCTCATTCTTCACGAAGCCCATGCCTTGTAAGTAACTATCAATGCGTTCATACCATGCTCTGGGTGCCTGCTTGAGCCCATACAATTCTCTCTTCGGTCTACATACATGGGAATCCCTGCCATATACCTCAAAACCATCTGGCTGTTCTATATACACTGCCTTCTCAATAAATCCATTGAGGAAAGCTGTCTTGACGTCCATCTGATGAATTTTCCAACCCATCTCTGTTGCTAATGAGATCACGGCCCTGATGGAAGTATATCTGGATACCGAGGTAAATGTCTCGTCATAGTCAACTCCCTCTTCCTGAGAGAACCCCTTAGCCACAAACCTGGCTTTGAATTTCTAATTGCTTCCATCTGCAGCATGCTTGATCTTATAGATCCAACGAGACCCAACAATTGACTTTCCATCTGTTCTTGGCACCACCTCCCAAACATCATTCTTCATGATGGAGGCATGCTCCTCGACCATGGCATCCCGCCAAATCTCCTGCTCTGATGGCTCCTAAAAACTAGAAGGCTCCCTGTCAATGAGATCACTCATCAACACCATATACCCTAAATATCGATGTGGTGGCCTGCTCTGTTTGACACTTGTCCTAGGAGCACCCACGAACTCTTGAGCATCTTTTAATGTCTGAGAAACCTCTAGGCTCCTCTTCCTCCCTACAGTAGGTGGTACAATCTCGGTGGGTTGAGCTTCCTTCTCCTCATCCTGCTTCACTGCCCGAGTACTAGTCCTTGTAACTGTACCTGTCCTTCTGACCTGTACCTATGACTCATGTTCCGCTTTTGGAGCTACCAACTCTTGATTCGCTGTTGCTGTTGGCACATCATAAGACTTCTTGAAAGCTTTTTCCTCCTCGAATCTCACATCCCTTCTGACCACTGTCTTCTTTAATGTTGGAACATAGACTCGATAGACCTTTGAAGTTTCACTATAGCCAAAGAAGATCCCCTTCTCAGCTGTGGAATCGAGTTTCATCCTCTTATCAGAGGGAACATGCCAATAGACTAGGCAACCAAAGATCCTGAATTGACCAACTTCCGACTTATTTTTTGTAAATGCCTCTTCAGGAGTCAACCTCCCCAACACTTTGTGAGGACTCTTGTTCTGTATGTATACCGTAGTACTGCATACCTCTTCCCATAAGAACTTGGGCAGATCCTGGTCATAGAACATCGCTCTAGAAATGCTAACAATGTTCCTGTTCTTCCGTTTCGCTACCCCATTCTGCTGAGGGTTGTAGGGAACTGTCAATTCCTTCTTGATCCCTGCCTGTGCACAAAAATCCTTGAAGGCTTTCCCTGTTTACTCACCTCCATTGTCTGATTCGAGAACCTTTATCTTCCTTCTTGTTGCATTCTCCACAAGAGCCCTAAACTCTTGGAAGCAATTGACGAACTCATCTTTGGCCCTCGTGAAGTAGATCCAAGTTTTCTTGGAGAAATCATTTATGAATGTGACAAAATACTCACATCCTCTCAAGGATGCTAAAGACATTGGCCCACATAGATATGAATACACTAAATCCAATATGTCCTTCAATCTACTATCACTGCTTGGAAAAGATTTCTTTGCATACTTTCCCAAGTTACACCCTTTACACACATCACTGTGCTCGATGCTCAACTCTGGAAGGCCAATCACTATTTCCTTGAGCACACTAAGTGCCCCATGGTGTAAGTGAGCCATCCTTCTATGCCATAACTCTCCCATATCTTTGCTGCTGCTGATCAATGCTTGAGGTGATTCAAAATCCAACTTGTATAACTTGCGTGACCTGATCCCTATCATCTTGGCCTGCTTCAACCCCCTGGGCTAAATGTACACTTTTGGTCCTTTGAAAGACACATCATACCCCTTGTCCTGAAGCGCCAAAACTGATATCGGGTTCTTTGTCATTCTTGGTACGAATAATACATCTGTAAAACTAAATGTCTTGCCTGACTCCTAAAAGGTGATTGTCCCTTGTCCTACTGGAGTACATTTGGACTTATTCCCCATTTCTATATCGAAAGTCATCTCCTGCTCTTTGAAAYTGGAGAAGTGTTTTCTAACTCTTGTCATATAATYTGACACACCACTATCAATATACCACACCCCTATGGCTTGTGTGCCTRGGCTAGAGAGGCAATCAATGAGTGAGAAGTCCTCATCAAACCCGGAAGAAAACTCGTCAATGTCTGCTGAAGCCGCTGTCTGAGACTTCTTCTTATCCTTCTTCTTGTTAGGACATTGACTGACATAGTGTTCTGGTTTATGACAAGCAAAACATTTCACTTTGCTCATATCACGTTTCTTGTCTCCCTTGGAGGTTTGCCCACTACCCRAGCCTTTCTTGGTTTTAGCTTTGCCCTTTCYCGCAAGAGAAATGTTCTCTTCTTCCTCAGCGTTGTGATGACTGCTGCTACCACTAAGAGATGCTAACCTCAACTTCTCTTGCATGAAGTCATCCCACAATCGATCCYAGTCTGGAGTGTGTTCCCTGGCAACAATGCCTCTCAAAAAGACATCCCATGACTTGGAGAAGCCATTCAARACTATTCTCACAAGTTCAATGCCATCCACAGTTTCTCCAACAACTGCCAATTCATCCTTTACTTGTTTGAGTTTGTTGAGGTAGGAGGATACACTTTCCCCCTTTCCCATTTTGGTGTTTCAGAGTTTGAGGCATTTGAATATGTTGCATTGAAACTTCTCTTGATTATAGAACATCTGCTTGGACATTATGCTTTTGTCCTTGTTTCACCTTGGTTGGTGTCATGATTCCCTAGTAAGTGGCCACCCTTAGGGAAAGGGTTGCAACCGAGGGTCTCCTCGAGGGGTCATCGTACTGTCCCAACTCATCCTTACCATTTTACATCATTTCTTCCCCTCCATGTCCAAATTTTTAGGTTTTCAAGCCACATTGACCCATGAAGGGCTTGTACCTCATTTCATGGAAAGAAGGGGCTGAAGGCCCAAAGGCTTGTAGTTGGCAAAAGATAAAAGCCAATAATAAACCTTCCAGATGCTTGCCCAGGGATCTCGAGAACAATGAAATGTTTCTCATAAAAATATAAGGGACCCGTAAGATAAATAATTAATTAAAAAATTCCAACAGAGGTAGAGTGTGTGTGAACAATGTTTTTCATGCTTAGGTAGAAGTCCCACACATTGTCTTCAACTTGGAGAAGCACAATGTGACAAAGGTAGAGTTAAGGTGGGCAATGTTTTTCATGCTTAGGTATAAGTCCCACCTTAGCTTCAACTTGGAAACATTCTAATAAATTAATGGCAAAGAAGGGCTTGGAAAAATCATGCAACGCGGATGAAGGGAAACACACCCTCTACAAAGGCACCCATAAATGAGACAATATGAGCCCTTGTATGTCATGAATCCCTAAGCCTAGAAGTCTAAACCCTTCCACCTCATATCCATTTACATGACCTAGAAAGGATCACCCTTGGGAACATCCCCTACTTGAGGAATTAGCTCACCCAATAGGGTATTATGACACCCCTCCCATATCTAAACTTGACCAATTGCATAGGGTCTTTGAGCACTTGTTTAATTTGAAAGGGTGGATTCGATGCACATGTTTAGGTGGCTCTTGTACTAATTGTGATTTCACTTGGCATGATATATTTTACTTGAGACCCTTGGAGGGCGAATTCACTTGTCTTTGCGGGACCGTGTTTGATGGATGTTTGTGGAGGAACAAACCTAGCTTAGGCCTTTGTTGGGGCAGGAAGCCCATAGGTTGGAAGCCATGACCCACACCTTGGGAATAACTAGATGATGAAGGTTGCCTTTGGAGGCATGAGAAGGCATCTTGGATGATGAGACCTAGCCCCCCTTAGCCCAACGTTTGACCTTGGAAGGTCAAAACGTCACCTTTTAGGGCTTGACGTCACATTGAGGGCTAGGGTTTGATGATGGTGGTGATGACTTGATGAAGCGTTGGCACATTTTGATGAGGAGGAACCCTAGATCATGGAAGACATGGCCTTTGGAGGCCCAATGACTCCCTCACATTGCTCAACGATTCACTCCATGTGCCAAAACGTCACCCCTAGGGGGTATGATGTCATCTTTAGGGTTTTTCGTTCTTGTGTAAAATAAAATTTGAATTGTAAAGGAGTAATTAGAGGAGGTTGACCTCCCTAATTGTGTTTTACACTAATGATATGTGGACAAACTAATTTTAAAGGCCTCTTATAAAAAGAGACACAAGACATTTCATTTTTACAAAACTCTCTCACTTGAGAATTACATGGCTGAAATTTGGGCCCATTTTGGGCATTTCGTCTATCTCTCTCTTGTGCAAATCTTATGGATGCTTATCTTATCTATTGTGGAGCTAAAGTGGTGTGCTACCTTCTTGGAGGCTTGTCTTTTGCATGTTGATGGAATATTCTTGGTAGATAAGGGTTTTGCATGTTTTCTATTGGAATTGGTAAGTAATTTCTGAATATTGTTGGTAATTTCTTCTTGTTTCATAGTTATTCTTGTTTTAACCCTTGGAGGAGTAAAAGGGCTTACACCCTCCACCAAGTCTATCATAATTGTTGTTGGATAAGTTATTTTTCAAGGTTGCTAGGAGGAGTAAAAGGGCTTACACTCTCCTAGATTTACCTTGTTGGATTTGCTTGCTCTATGGAGTAAAATGCCTTACAACCCTAGAGAAGAAGTAAGTCTAACTCTTACATCCAAGACTCCATAACCCAATAGACTAGGCACTCATCGACTTGCATTGGAGAAATAAAATCATAACATTGGAATACATGATTTTTGGAGATATTGCATTTGTTCAAATTGGAATCTTTTCTTAGTGCTACAAGCTTGCTTGAGCCACTAAAGCGTCTAGCTTAGCCTTGTTATTCTCTTGCTGCAATTAATTTAATGCTATAGCCATCAGGGCTGCAACAAATCACTCTTAAACTCTCTCTTTGCTCAACAATCCACCATTGAAATTTGCTTACAAGTTGCCATACTAATTCTACTTGACATTGGCTATCTTTTGGGTGAATTGTTTGCTAATTTTAGTGGATAGATATTGCTTCTGTTACCTGTAGCAATTGTTTGCTACAGCCATAGGGTTGCCTTTATACTTTGCTGATAACTTCATTTAGCATCCCTATCTTACCATCTAAGTTTGTGCTTAAGTATTGGAATATTGTCTACTTGTTTAGTGCTTGATCATCCGATAAATATTTGATGCTTTTGATGGTTAATTCTGCAGTTAACAATTCTTTCCATTGCTGATATATACATTTGTTTACTGCTGCAATTTAGGACAGCAAGCTTCACTTGCTTGTCCCTTTGATTATTTGGCTTGTATTTCGATAAATTGTCTTGTCTTGGTAGGTTCAACTTTCTCTTGCAGGTACACGACACTTTGACAACCTCCCCTCATTAACAAGATTCTTTTCCAAGCTTCTTTCCACTTCCAAACCTGACCTATAGGGGTTTCAGTTACCACTACTCCACGTTCCGTCTCAATCCCCCTAGGGTCACCGGGACCCCCCCCTTGTGGTGACTTATCATCACTAAAGCGAGGGGAGTATCTATCTGAGGTGACAATGGGTAGCTACTCCCATAGTTGTCTGACACTTGTGGATTGGGTTGGGCTTTGCCCAATCTACAATCTGTGCGATAACACAGAGTAACCCCAAAAGCTAACACTCCCTCTTTACAAGGAAAGTGTTTACACCAAATCCTGTCGACTCCCTTTGCAACTCCACCAAACTTGCTACCTGTAAATCTGTACTGGCTATTGTTCTGTAATCAACCACTGTCTCCTGTAAAGAAACTATCACCCATGCTATTAGCCTATTACATCATCTCAATCCTCCAAAGAATAATGACCACCTATGAATCACATGTATCAAAGCCACAAAGATAGAAATCTACACAAGTGAAGTCCTTGATCCTGGAATACAAAGCTTCTGGTACATGTGACAATCTATGCAAGGCTATCAACAACCTGTCAACATGAGAATCACTCTCATGTACGTCAAATCCTCTAGTAATTGAACTAACCTGAACTAGGTCAACTCCCTCATCTTGAGAGAATCCTAAAGCAAGAGTAACATCATGGGAAAGTCCCTTTGTCTGAGAGAATCCATCAACTCTATCCTTGTACTCTACAATACTCCCATCCGATGCAATCTGGGAATTGTCCTCGATCAAGGTATCACACCTCTTCTCCAATGAACAATTGGAAGACTCATGGATGGAAGAAACCAAAGCAACATGACTAACATATCTCCTAGGAAGTACACTCACCGTCACTGAAGATCCAGGTGCTCCTATATGCTCCTGTGCATCATGTAATGTCTAGGTAATGTTGATTTTTGTAGCTTTGGGCAGGTATTCTCACGTGGCCTTGGTGTCGGGCATGTGGGAATCATTGTTGGCATCAGTGTTTTAAAAACCGGTTAACCGGAACCGAAACCGTCCGGTTTTACTAGTTTGATGGCTGATTTGTTCAAATTGGCAAATAAACCGAACCGACCAGGCGGTTGATGACGGAACCGACCGGTTTGGTACCGAATCGGCCGAATTGATCCTTCAATTCATCGATCTTGTTCAAGTAGTTCACCATAGTATCTATCTTGCTCATGCAAACAACTTAAAGATGATTTTGCAAGAGCATTTGTTGAGAAACAAAAGAGTTCTAAAATAACTCAACCAAAGAATCAAACCTTTTTTTCCCTGTTTTCTTATTTGAAATGTGTGAGATGAAATGATCCTTCACAGAATCAAGAATGGTTCTCTTCACTTTGGCTTCATTCTTTTGATGAGCAGCTGATTGTGTTGGAATGGTAGGTTTTGGAATCTTCTTTTCAACATGGTCCCAGAGATTGGCTTCCTCCATAAGAATTTGAAGCTTGAGTTTCCATGGAACAAAATTGGAAGCTCCATCCAACTTGTTACATTCTCTGAGGCTGAGAGTC
>JASDQU010097060.1:22771-33184 GCA_032191745.1 Picea mariana | reverse complement strand
CATCATCAACCATCATGTGAGATCATGTCAACAACATATCATCAATCAATAACTATCATGGTAAATAAATCAACTCAAATATCACACTCCCTGACTCAATCCGGAGTCCAAGGGTTCCATCGATGCCTCTGCATCCTCCAGGTCAAAAACCCTGCACACTCAAATAAACTGAGTCCATAGCACCTGTATATAACAATAGTAATACATCATGTCATCTATCATAACGCATCATAATCGAGTATAAATGTTTTAACATCAGAAAAGTCCAGATCACTTGCGAGCAAGTGTCCTCAAATAATAAGTTTTGTAAGCGCACCAGAGTGGGATGTTACACATTTTTGAATCATATAATAGAGAAAAAATATAATTGATAAGGATAGCCATTCAATAATAATGAATAAATTTCCTTATTGAATGAACATACCCTTCAGTGATCAAATTCTAGGCCACTTGAACTAATGATGTGTGGGAAAATCCAATCTTGTTCAACATTGATATGAGAGGTCTATATGGATGTTGTACAGTGGGATGAAATCCAGAGTATAGATGTTGTACAATGGGCTTAAATCTAGAGTGGTGAAGACCAAATTTCCACCTGGAAGAACTCCTTGCTTGTAGTGGTGAAGACCAAATATCTAACCTAAAGAACTCCTTGCATAAGTCCTATAGACATGTAATTGAAAGAACATAATAGTATTGCATAGTCCTTCTATTTTTCTAGTAGAAAGGGAGGCAATCACAACTACGATACTACAATATTCCCTACCATCTAGAAGGTAATGTGTATTGGATTAATATTTATCATTATATAGTTGTGGGATGACTACGATGAGGCAGTGACGACAGGGTTTTGTCAAGCAGAACCCACTGATTTATTCAGTGTGACAATGCATAAGTGTAGTTGTGGTTGTATAGCTTTTGTTATCTAGAGCTATGCATGTCAGTGCATTGAAACCACCTTGTGGTGCATTGAGAAAGAAAAAGATTTAATTCACTGACAAGACAAATCATTCTAGGATATTTACATAATATAAAACTTAGCTAAAACTTAAATAAGCTTGGCAATATCAAAACTTAAAACCTAGGTTATAAAACTTAGAACCTAGGTTATAAAACTTAGCTTATATAAGAAGTTCCTCAGTAAGACTCTGAACCTATTATCCAATAGCATTCATTATAAAAGTAATTTAAATATTGTAAAAAAAAATTATTTATTTGTCCTATGTAAAACATTGGACAATATAAAAATATTTTTAGTCAAAGATTAATTAATTGATAGTCAACGACTAATCGATTGCTAGAGTCTTGGCCTTTGAAAAGGACTAATAACCTTCTTGGATGTTGGAAAAAATCAAAATCAAGAATTCAATATAAATCAAAGTGTGAAGTACTTAGAGTGAAGTTCACACAAAAATGAAAGATAACAAAAAAATGCACATAATTTTTTTTATATCACGATTTAGGGAGGAAATGCACAACATATAGAGGGTGAGGGAGGGTTGTTGATACCACACATCATCTCTCTTATTCTAATAAGTAAGGTCCTCTATTCACTTTGTTAATAGGGGAAGTCTTGATCTCCATCTATTCGGCTCGTTGCAAGGGGATTTTCTCGCCTCCCGTAGATGAAAGGATAGAATTAAAGGGGTGCTTACTTTGAATGATGCTTCAAAGTGTTATTGGGATTAAAAACAAATTCTATGTTTTTTTACAAATTTTCCTCCATATTATATGAATTTTGTCTTAAACTACATTTTTCCATGTAGACTATAAATATATACATAACATATATCAAAATGGTTCCACATCTTGGCATTTTTTCGAGTCCCAAACTTCCAGGGTTATTTTGAGGTCCTAAATGACATTTTTTTTGGCAAGAAAGCACCCAACATGTAGCTGAAGGCAAATGCTAGGTTGTGTGAAATGTGTACTTCTTGGCTAGACCTTTCTGACGGGCTACTGAGCGCCCAAAACAGATATTATATGCAAACATTGCACCTTGGGGAAGTTGATGTATCAACTAACCACATTGGGGTCCACAAACATTTTGGTGTTTCATCTTCTGGGGTTAGGGTTTTGGATGTTTAGGGTTTTCTCATTGATGCTTTATGTTAAAATGAATTTTCAACCTCTTTGTAATCAACTTCTTGTGGATGAGAATAACCAACACATCTCTCTCTTCAGGGATAAGCTACCACCATTGTAGCTATCTTGTGAGCATTGCATTTTATATTCTTTTTTATTCCAGATAGTCATTAATAGAATTTGAGTTTACTGTACCACTGTGTTTCTTGCAATATATTTGTGTGTTTCCTTGTTATATCTCTTCCTTCATGTCCTTCTCAATATAATATGGATCAGTGATATCAGAGCAATCTTCTCTTTGTTGTTTCTTTGTGCATGTCTCCAACAAGGTTAGGCTATCGAGAGTTAGATCTCGAACTAATTGAGCTTGGGGAAGAAAATTCCTGCCGGCCCAAGTAGCCTCCCACTGAAGAAGAAAAGAGATAACATGGAGTAGGAGATTCTATCAAATTATTTCTCGAGGATTCCCTCACACAACATAGAATGAGATGATGGATAATTTCACCCAGATCCTTTAACAGTTTCCAATGATAATGGAGGCACCTTCAACCAACATTCACTTTGGAGGTGCGACACCATTTAAGGTACATGTTAACTTTGATATTCCTTTATTTGAAGGCCAGATCGATGCGACGCTTTGGAAACATGGTTAAGTTTGCTAGAAGGTTATTTCTCTGTCCAAATTTTTTCCAACAGTGAAAAAATCACCTTCGTGCTCCTTAAATACCTTCCTAATGTCAGATATTGGTGGGAGATGTAGTGTAAGAAACATTTCAGAAGCGATTATGAAATTTTTGGGCTAGGATCCACTTGGGAGACTTTTTTTTATGCCCTCAAGGAACAATACTAGCCTATTGGAAACTATAATGAACAGTACACAATATGGACAACTTTGCATTATCAGAGATACCAAACAGTGCCAAAGTACACCAACATAATCCATACCTTTCACACAAAACTAAGTATTCAAGACTATGAGTTGCAATTTGTTTTGAAGTACCACAATGGCCTACATAGGTACATCCAAAAGATATGGAGTTCTTGGAAATATTCTCATTGGGAGTCGCTTACCAATATGTTGTCAAGATCGAGCAAAAGTTCAAGCAAAAGAATAAGAGGGATTTCAATTTTGCAAACCCATCATAGTAGAAGAATAGTAAATGTGGCCCTAACTCCTAGAGAAAAGGACAGAGCAAGGATGCCCAACCCCGGGACAACTAGTCCAAGACATAATCAAAGAAGGGTAATGGGTAGTCGAAGAAGGACACTGGAAAGTGGTGCGAGTTCCACAAAATCCCTTGGCACAACACTGGTGAATATTGCTCAAAACAATCATTGGTGGATGATATGAAATACTCAAAGTAGGATGTCGACTCAGACTCTAATTCAAAATTGGATAAGGGAAAATAGATCATTGATGTATAACCCAGTGTCACCATNTTGTCGCGCAAGTATAAAATCCCTTGGCACAACACTGGTGAATATTGCTCAAAACAATCATTGGTGGATGATATGAAATACTCAAAGTAGGATGTCGACTCAGACTCTAATTCAAAATTGGATAAGGGAAAATAGATCATTGATGTATAACCCAGTGTCACCATCACTCCCACAAAGGTCCAGCGAGAGAAACCATAGGATTCTAAAGAAGGGGCGCCTCTTCCACTCACAGATGTGGATGAAGGGTACCCCACTCCATTTCATTGTTGACAATGATAGCCAGAAGAACCTAATCTTAGAAGAGGTCATCAATAGGTTAAACCTAACAATGAATTCACATCCTCAGCCATACACCATCAGTTGGCTCAGGTAAGGATGATATATCTGCGTCAGCTAGTAATGTATCCCACACTAAGACATTGAACCCTTCAAAGGCGAGGTATTGTATGATGTTTCCCCTCTTGAAGTTTGTGATGTTATTTTAGGAAAATTATATGTATGGAAGCCTCATGTTTTTTATGAATCTAGGCCCCATAGTGTCATTATTACTTTTGGAGGTCAACTCTACATGGTACCGCAGGAAATCCCAACTAATGCAGTCTCTTTGATCTCCACAAAGCAGTACAGAAAGGTGGTCCCTTAGACTAGGAGTCTTGTCCTCTTCATGGTTCGGTTAGAAGGTGAATGAAAGGTCACTACAACTGCCAAAACCTTTGCATGAGGTCTCTCTACACAATAGAAGCAGGTGGACAAGATAGTAAAAGAGCACAAAGACATCTTTGTATCACCTACTCAGGTGCCTTTGCACTGCCAGGTAAATCACTCAATTGATTTGACACCTGGTGCTCCTCTGCCTAACGATCATGTATATAGGAACTCTATTATGGAGAATGAAGAAATAAAATGCCAGATCCAACAACTAATTCTGAAGGGTTGCATTAGATCAAGATCCTCACCTTGCAGGAACCCAATTTTTCTAGTACAGAAGAAGGATGGGACATGGAGAATTTGTATTGATTACATAGCCCTGAACAAGATCACAGTAAAAAACCGATACCCAATCACTTGGATTGATGATATTCTAGATCAACTCAAGGGTGCCAAATTTTTCAATAATATTGATCTGAAGTCAGGGTACCACCAAGTGTTGATTGAGAAAATTAATGTATGGAAGATAACCTTAAAGTCCAAAGAAGGTCTCTTCAAGTGGATGGTCATGCCTTTTGGCTTGACTAATACTCCAACCACATTCATGCAGATGATGAATGACACATTGAGACCATTCACAAATTCCTTTGTGGTCGTGTATCTGGATGACATCCTCATCTTTAGTAAAACCTAGGAGGAAAATTTGAAGCACATTCAACAAGTCTTGGGGACCCTGTGACAACACAAGTGATATGCCAATTTGGAGAAGTGTACCTTCAACATGCAAAGAATTCAACATTTGGGATACATTGTGGATGAGCAAGGTGTGCATGTGGATCCAAAAAAGATCCAAGTCATCCATGTCTGGATAGCCCTGAAGACACTGATCGAGTTTCGTAGCTTCTTGGGCCTTATCAACTTCTACCGCAAGTTTGTGCTGGGGTTATCTCATATCAGTTGGGCCCTTATCCAGGTGACCAAGGGTGGATCCAAGGCCAATTTTGTTTTTCCTATGTAAAAAAAAAAGCATTCGAGGATTTGAAATTCTGCCTCTGATCAACACTAGTCCTCATTCTTCCAGACCTACAACAACCATTTGAGATTGAGACAAATGCTTCAGATTATGCTATCGATGTAGTCCTCACTCAACATGGGAATATGATGGCTTATCAAAGTGAAACACTATCTAATGTTGTTTATAGATACCCCACCTATTCCAAAGAGATGTACTCCATCTTGTAGGCATGTCGACAGTGAAATCATTACATTCTAGGAAAGTAAAAAATCATCCACACTGATCATAGGCCTCTACAATTCATACAGACACAAGGAAATTTATAAAATTATTTTCATTAGAAGTGGTCCATGTACTTGTAGAAATTCCACTTGAACATCAAGTACAAGAAGGGAAACACCAACCATGTTGCAGAATGCCTTAGTCGACTCTTTATTGTGGCACTAACCACAATTCTTAACTCTCATGGGCATGAGATCTTCAGGTGGCCACAATTATACACTATTGACTCTGAATTTTTTGCTACCTATCATACATTGAGCCAAGACAAATTAGTTCCATAATTTCATCTCTAGGATTGAATGCTATGCCATCTGATCCATCTCTGTGTTCCTTCAAGAGAGCATACAAATCTTATTTGGGAAGCTCAAGACACTTTGGCATGGAAAAAATAGTGGCAGTACTACAAAAGATTTTTTATTGGACGAATCCTCGACAAGATGTTTGCAAGTATATCATATCCTTCACTACTTGTTCCATTTCCAAACCTACCATAAATAAATAGGGGCTATACACCCCTCTACCTACTCCTGATAGGCCTTGGGAGTTCATCTCCATGGATTACATATTCGGTCTACCTACAACCAAGTATGGTAATGACCGTGTCTTCATGGTCATTGATTTATTTTCTAAGATGACAGTTTTGGCACCCTGCAAGAAGAGTATCACAATCGAGGCCATTGCTAAGCTCTTCTTTGAACGTGTTTGGGTTCATTTTGGGATCCCACAGACCATTATTTCAAATCGAGATAGTAGGTTCCTAAGTACTTTCTGGTCCATCTCATGGTCGATGATGGACACCAAGCTAACCAAATCGACTACCTTCCACCCATAGACTAATGGAAAAACAAGGTAGTCTACAAGATGATTGTTCATATCTTGAGGATGTATAATTTGAAACATCCATGCACATGGGACGAGAGCCTTCCTTATGTTTAAAATATCTACAATAGATCCCTTCACAACTCTATTGGCTATATTCCTTTTCAAGTGTGCCTAGGGTTCCAACCATAGGCTCCCATTGACATAGCTCTACACTTTGCAGTTGCATGGGAAGAGTCCTCCCATGCTCAAACCAAGGTTGGTCGAGCAACCAAAATTTTTGAATGAATCCAACACATCCAACAACAAGTTCATGATATTTTGCAGAAATCCAATGCCAAGTACAAGAAATGCCACGATCAACATTGGGTACTACACAAGTTTCAACTGCGAGATAAGGTATGGTTGCATTTGCAGAAAGAGCACCTCACAAGACCCCATCAAAAGCTTTGTTGATCCAGGAGGATCCATAATGCTAAAAAATTTATCATCTTAAATGTTAATGAAAATGACTTCATTATGTATATCTCGGTGATAGCTTTCCAACGATGCGTGAATCACCTCAAATTGACGTTGCATGAGGAAGTTATGGCCATTTCAAGTTTTCAAGAAACAAGCAAAATGATGATAGGGAAATCCATATAGATGACGTCAACATGTTGATGTGGTAGCATGACAGGATGTCACGTGGCATCCACATAGATAAGTTAGTAGTAACACATGGTAGGGTGATGTCAACATGGTGACGTGGTAGCACGACAGAGTGCCATGTGTCACCCATATTTGGCACATTTGGTGCCCAATTGGACTAGTTGGATACCGCCGCATGCCATCTGTATGGTCCATGTGGAACCACTGAAAGGGTGCCATGTGGTAGGTCATACAATGATAGTACAGTTGAGTCAGCAGGGTGACGCGGATCTGTATAGTGGCGTGGACCAATCGATGATCGATATGTGGAACCATAGCTCCATTGGTAGGGGACTCTACACATGTGGGCCAATCAAATGACACCATGTGGCACCTTTGAGAAGCCCAAGGAGGGATACATATCAAAATTTGTTGGGATCAACATGAATAGAAATCGTGACCTATGGCGGAATGTTCAAGAATATTCCAATTTCTTAACTATAACCTCCAATCGTTGCACCACATGCACTTCTTGTTATAACCAACAAAGAATATTTTATTCAAGTTGTAACAAATACGGCTCGGGTATATAGGGGGGTCGAGTGGCCGTCCTAGACATATATAAACCTAGTGCCTGACCACAATGGACACACAAATTTTCATGCCAATATTTTTTATTGAGTTCATTTTTACATGGGTATGCGTGCCAAGTGTAGATTTTCCTCATTTTGCATGCAAGAGGTGTTCCTATTTTAGATTTTCCTCGTTTTGCATGTTATTAAGTTCTTAGAGAGAAGTATAGAGTGTATATACTCTTTTTTCTCAGTTTTCTGAGAGGAGTATGATGGTGATGTTAGTTATGTGATAAAGTGTTGTGTATGAAAGTCTTAGTTCTATTTTTTATGTAAGAGAACCATCTCTCTTTTTATGTGTAAAATAGGGTCTTTAAGCACCTGCTCATAAAATAGTCAAGTTTATACCCATTTTTCTCAAAATTTTGAGAGGAATTAAGTGGTAACCTTTATTTATAGGTTTGAGCAACATAATTGAAGGGTTTATTCAAATTTGTCATTGTAAGTCATCATTATATCAAGTATTTGAGCATTAATAGAGCGATCTCACTGTTTGGAAGCAGACTCAGAGATGTAGCCCAAGATGGGTGAACTTCGTTGTCAAACTGTGTAATGAGCCTTGTTATTTGTTGTCCCTATTTCTCTCTATTTTGGAATTATTATTTCCGCAAGTTATATTTATAAGTTAATGAATTTTATGGATAAATAAGCATTTTCACATGATATTTTGCAAATAGTCAAGATGATCTTAATTTCCCGAATCTAGTCAAATGTTAATGTGTGCTTAAAAACTAATTGACATCTAATGATTTTCAGATCAAGTTGGTATCAGAGCTGGTTTGACGTGTATTTTCAATTGAATGCTTACGAGGTCCAAAACTCAAGCTTGGTGAAGGATCGTTGAAGAGTACAATCCTGAGATTGGTTCGAGGCATGCATTTCAAAAGCATAAATGGATTCAACAAAAGACATGGATTCTTCTAATCCAAATTCTTTCTATACATTAGAGGCATTTTTTTTCCGCGTTCATGGAAATGAAGTTCATGGTGGAAGAAATGTATGAAGATCGAAAGAAGGCCAAGGGAATTGGTAGTAAAGGAAAAGAAAAGCCACATAACTTTGAGAAGAAGTCAAAGAAGCGGCATAAATTCGAGAAGCAGTCAAAGGGAAGAGAAGAAAATAATCCTACATGTTCTCATTGCAATAAGAAAGAACAAGAGGAGGCAATGTGTTGGAAGTTGCATCGAGAGAGGCTACCAAAGAAGTTCAAGGAAAAGGGTAAATAGAAGGCCACAACCATAGTTCAAGATCTTGGATTAGATTCTAAAGTTACAACTATGGGCGTTAAAGGCATATTTTCTGTTGTTAGTTCTAGTTCACATACTTCTTCAAATTCTAATGTAATCCTTGATAGAAGGAAAAGATAAAAACTGTTTCATTTATGAGTTATCTCAAAGAACACTAAGATTGATACACTTGTTGATAGTGGATTGCAAGTAAATATTATTTCAAAGCAAGTTGTTCAAAATTTGGGATTAGAAACTAAGCCTCATCCAAGACCATATCCTTTGTGTTGGATTTATGATAATGCTCAATTACAAGTAACTAATAAATGTAAGTTACATTTTGAGATCACATCTAGTTTCATTGATGAGGTAGAGTTAGACGTGGTTCCACTTGACATTTGCGGGATAGTTTTGGGAAGTCCATACTTGTATGAAAGGAATGCCATTTTCTATAGGGAACAAAGCAAGTATCATCTTTTCAAGGATGGGATTGAGTTCATTGTGAGAGTTCATCAAATGAAGACGAATTTGTCATTGATGTCAATAGTCGATGTCATTGTGATGTGATGATAAGTTGTTATGATGAATTGTCATTGTTGAGTTATCATTGATGAAATTGTCATTGATGTCAATAGTATAATAGTTAGCAGAGAATGAAAATGTCAAACAATATGTAGAGAATGAAAATGTCAGACAGTATGCAGAGATCAAAGATTAGAAGGAAAAATGCATTATAGAAACACATCAGATCAAGTCATGACCATTGGATACGCAAGTTCCAGATCAAGGGAAAGGATTGATTGCAGAGCGCGAAGGGAGAATTAAACAACGCATTAATTCCAATCCTACAATTAGTTTAGAGCATCATATTACAAGAGAAGGACTGTTGGAGGACTGGTCAACAATCAGATCAATTCATGACCGTTGGATATGCAAGCGCTTGATCAAGGGCAGGGATTGATTGAAAAGAATGAAGGGAGAATTAAACTACATGTTATTTCCAATCCCTCAATTAGTCTAGATCGTTAGATCTCATCGACTCAAATATCGATGACTATGGTCGATCCACCAATAATCCCACAAATTCAAATTGCGGAGTTTGGGCAATGGACTAAACCACGTGCAAATTACGGTTCCACAATCCACATCGACCATTGGATCAAGTTGAGTGGAAGGACAGAGTAAGTCATGAACCATAGATCATGGAAGTGACATATGCATGATCAACTCAACTTTGACCACTTTGGGTAAAATTGACCGAAGGAAATGTGCATGAAGGAATTTTAGCTGAAGCTGAAGTTCCAAAGTAAATGTGAGCCATCCAATCATAGGTAAATTTTTGGGAAAAAGAAGAGCCATTGGATTTAAACCAAGGAAAAGCATCATCGCAGATAGATTGAGTTGTCGGTATAAAATCACGATCAATGAACAACATTCATTTCAGGGTAAGAGTTGTGAGGAGGTTACACTTCGAGTAATCTCACTTTGGGTAAAACGATAAGTAAGAAACACGAAGGTCGGAACATGGAAGTACCGAAGTAAATGATGATCGTCCGATCTGAGGAACACTTCGGAAAGCATCCTGACCATTGGATCAATTTTAGTGGAAGGACAGGGTAAGCCACAAAGTGTCTCG